>JACEVL010002191.1:0-25841 GCA_020284085.1 Aporrectodea caliginosa
TTTTTTGCGGCCACCTTTTTCCCCCCTTTTCCTTTTTTTAAGGGGAACTGGGCCGGAAACCTTCAACATAACAGAACTCTTAGGGCCTAAGTGTTGGTTGAATGAAAGGCTTTTGCGCAGAAAATTTTACATAGTAACTTCTATTGCGCCGGTGTCTAATGCATAAAGGATCTACCGATGGCGCACCAAAACAAGCCGTAATCAGGTCGATATCCAGAAGATCAGTCCGTGAGGAAGCAATGTATAGAAAACTATAAAGTCACCAGTGACCGATTCCTGCATCAAATGAGGTCATGTAAGGTCAAAGTCAACGACCCCAATAACCACAAGATGTCGCTAAATACTCTACAATACGTGTTCTCATTAGACACCTTTAGAAAGCTTTCAACCGATGCTATATATATACCTATTCAGAGATCCGGAGTCGCTATTGTTGGAATCGGGACACCATCTGTGTTTGTACCGTAATTAGTAAGTTCTACTGCGCTCGGTGTCGGCCTCACAAGGCGTAAACCGATGGCACAACAAGACCAAGCCGTAGGCCCCTAATCAAAAGATCCGCCCACTATGACAGAGAGGCAGCGGCAGCCTATGGTGGATAGCCTAGAGTAAGTTGAAAGAGGGGTAAGTTTTAAGTTGAGAACGAAATTACACAAGCGACTGAGCAGAGCGCACAGACACAAGCGAGGAGCAGCCGAGGGTATCCGGACGATTGGTCCATAGGACGATTGGTCATAGGACGATTGGTCATAGGACGATTGGCCATAGGACGATTGACGGGCCATTACATGGACGATTGGTCCTATGCCGCCATTAAACCGACATAATTCGTTGTAGCCGTTAGTTATGGACATTCTTGGTTTTAAGCTTAACGCACCGGGGCATACATCGTTTTTAGACAAATACAATCAGTGCCAATGAAGAAACTTATTAGGTAATACTTACAGGAATCAACTCTCACTTAAAAGAACTTAACGTTTGGTCGAAATAATACACGTTTTACCCGTATGTGGACTCAAGTATGAAATCATCAATTAGGGACATTCGATCGGTTTCAGACAAATACAATCAGTGCCTATCAAGAAACTTGTTAAGATAATTACATGCAGGCATCAAACTCACTTCAAAGAACTTAACATTCACTAGATAAACGCACAGTCCAACGCACTTCAAAGAATGGATATTGATTACCCGACGTAATGTTCGTATTTTGTATTTACGTATTTCACAGTAAAATGATCCTAAGTAAATAGTTTTCATGTTTTAAAAACTTCTCTGTTTTAGCCTTCGATAGCCTTCGATAGTCCCATCGCCGATAGGACCTATAGGCCGGTAGGCCCTATGACCAATCGTCCTATGACCAATCGTCCGTATGACCAATCGTCCGTATGACCAATCGTCCTATGACCAATCGTCCTATGACCAATCGTCCTATGACCAATCGTCCTAGAACCCAGCCGAGTACTTGGTCAGCTGCATAATCGTAATCGTAATCGAGCATTTATAGAGCGCCACTCAAAAACAGAGGAGCTCCTGACCCCGGCCAGTCTTTGCACTGGTAAAGAGAGGCTTTCTGGTGCTAGTAAGCACGGGTCAGACCGTTCCCATCCAACGTAGCCTGGCTTCTCGCTTCTCTCATCTATAGGATTTCCACCGTTTGCTTCTCAATTGATTATGGTTTTAATTGCGATTTCTCTGAGAGTAAAGGGGTTTAACGCTGAGAGAATTCATTATGTTGGTCGTTGATCACAGAGATTAATTTCATGATGACCAATGATCCTATAATGATCTTAAGATATACTCATTCCCCAAATCCATGATCTCACACTTACACCTGAAGCCCCAAACAGAGAAAGGTATCATTGTGAATCTTATCAACTGACGTTATGGGCCTACAACCGTACATTACGCGCGGCTACTGCTCAATCTAGAAGCTTTGCATAATTATGTTTGCCCCTCTAGTTGAAATCATCTTCCACAGGAACTGCGGCTTCAGCTCCTCAGTATTTCTCTTCCCATGTTCCGGAAAAGACTGAAGTCCATTTTATCTGTTAGTGATAGCATTGACTGGGTCGGGAGCTCCTGTGAATGAGACTGAATCACTGAGTGGCGCTTTATTGTTCGATTACAATTACATTATAGGTCACGATCACTAGCAAAACATTTCTGGGAATTACATTTGCATCCCCAAGGCTTTCCACTCCAAACTAAAGTCTCTCCTTTTCAAGAACTTTTACCCCGACTCACCTCATCCTCCGCCTTCCAATTCTCGACCTAAACGACATCCACCTTTACAGCTGCTCTGCCCCCTCTGATCCTCTGGAAACCGGACGTCCTTCGTACTACTCTTTTGAACAAACCCTCTGACTAGACGCAGCGCTCGTGAATAATAATATGCACTTGGCTTTCGAGTGGCGCTATAGAAGTATGGAGATTACGATTACGATTACATGTTCATAATCTGAAAGTACATCCGTGTTCGTTGAACTTACAGTTGCTTCCTAAGGATGTCTGAATGGATGGCTGCCACTCCGTTGATGCTATGGCAACCGACGATACTCAGGTGGGCCATGTTGATCTTCTTCTCTGGTCCCTCCTCAATGAGAGACATTCGAGACATGCGTCCGACATCGCCCGGCCATTTCTTAGCAACCTCCTTCAACATACACAAAATAATATTATACTTAATTCGGAATATTTAATTCACATTTAATTCCGAATGTACCGGTATTCAGAATGTTTAATCTCGAATGTATAAATTTTAAAATCAGAACATTTAATTAGGCCTAATATTTAATTCCGAATGTCTTCTGAGCATTTCATTAGATCTAATTCATAATATATGCGGAATATTTAATTCCGAATATATTCCTAACATTTCATTCAGATTTAGACCTAATACTAAATGGATTCAGAACATTTAATTCCAATTTAATTTCGAATGAATTCAGAACAGGTCTTAGTGGCCTTCCTCCAGCGAACAGGACATTTAATTCGGAATGCGTTATTCTATCCTTTCTCAGTTTTATTAAAAATGGGGTCGTCACTTCGGATAGGGGAAATCGACTTAGCGTACAGCCAGGAATCGTGAATTGATTTCGTAGAGGATCTCCAGATGTCGTGGTAAGAGGTGTTCCATCAGCTTCAGCGGCCACTTCTCCAGAGCCTCTGGAAGGACGGTGTGGTTCGTGTAGGCACACGTCTTCTTCGTTATGTTCCACGCCTACAACATGACGCCGGAGACAGTGATTGGCTCATGATTATAATTCCCATTGTCACTGGAATTGTAGGCTATATTTGTCTTTACACGTGAACACTGTTTAATTGCACTGAGGCGGTGAACAATATAGTTGATTTGATTGATCGATTTGATTTGATTGATTGATTGATTGATTGATTGGTTGATTGACGAGGGGAGATTCTCTCCTAAGAACTATAATTTAGGGAAGAGTGGAGGGGAAAAGTCAAGAGGAAGACGAAGAATGATGTTAATGGACTGGATGATGATGAAGGGTTACGGTAAGCTAAAGGAGAGGGGTGGACAAATGAGACGAATGGCGACATTGGAAGTACGAACCTGCCTAAAGGGGCAGACAAACTAAGTAGAATCAAAGAAGATGAACTTCTACCAAACTTTTAACACGAATGGTTGGGCTCGATCCTTTATATCACGAATTCGTAATGTGGAATATGTAAGATGTATTTTATTTATTTATGTAGAAATGTCTATTAGTTTATTTAAACGGTCACCTCTTCCCAGGACAGTCTCTCGATGTCGTGTAAAATTCGCATCAACTCTGGAATCGCAATCGAAGGATGCGTATCGTTCAACTGAATTGCAACCTGTCAACAGCAGCAAAAACAACATGGTACAGAATAAGAACAACACAGTACAACGCTGCAACAACACAGTACTAATACAACAGCATTAATTTTTACAACGTAACAATGACATAATACAACATGACAATAAAATAATGCAACCTGACAACAAAATAATACAACCTAATATGATGATGGTGATACGGGATGATGATGGAGAAGATGGTGAAGATGATGGTGAGACTGATGATGATGATGATGATGATGATGATGATGATGATGATGATGATGATGATGATGATGATGATGATGATGATGAAAATTTTGCTTATGTTGGTCCCTCTAGTTGGAACCGCCTTCCACAGGAATTGCGTCTCCAGTTCCTCGGTCTTCCTCTTTGTCTGTTTCGGAAATGCCTAGCGTTCATTTCGACTGTTAGTGACAGCAATGACTTGGGTCGTCTGAATCACTCGATGGCTCTTTATAAATGTTCGATTACAATTAAAATTACAATTACGATTACGATTACGATTAAGATGATGATGATTATGATAATGGTTTGTGATGGTGGTGGTGGTGGTGATGATAATGGTTTGTGGTGGTGATGGTGGTGATGATGATAGGTGGTGGTGGTGGTGGTGATGATGGTGATGATGATGATGATGATGATGATACCTTGTCTGGAAACTGTTCGAATGTCTTTCGATACGCTTCCTTAGAACCAAACCTTGAGCACTTATATCTCCGAATGATGTCAGCTACCGTCGCCGCAACCAGAAAATACTCCTGCTTCAATCGCAGCTCTTTTCCGTTGAAAAACTACAGAGAACATTTAAAATAAACTCACTAACGTCCTTACAAGTTTCTCATTTCAAAATTAAATATAAGAAAAACTGAACTACAGGCAGACAGACAGTCAGACGTCTAAGGTGGATGGTGCTTAGAATTGAATAGGCGATCAAGGCAAAGGGAATAGGAGCAATCAGGGTAGGATTTGTAAAAGAGGAATGATTTCAGTTGAGTGAAAGACCTGTGGGGAGATAGCAATGACAATGACAAAAGGAGAAATACTGATTCACCCTACAAATTTCACCACTTGCTATTTCTGTGTCCGTCCTTGACTTTGAACCGAACAAACTCTTTCTTCACAAATCCTATCCTGATTCTTCCTCTTCCTGTTATCCTCTAGCGATTTAACAACGACCTGGATCTTGTGAAATTGATTTGTTTTAGCCTCGGCGTTTAAGGCCGTCTATTGGCGCTGAGAAATTTCGGATATTTAGATAACGTGACAATTACTTCATTGTACATGTAGGCTACATGCAGGTCTATATGAATTTTAGTTGAGATAACAAACGAAGAGGCTCTGGAAAGAAAGATCTATGATAGTTACAATTAGTGTTGTTTTCGTTAACGAAAACTAAAACGAAAACCTTCGTTAACGAAAACAAAAGGTTTTAGTTAACTAAAACTAAAACTAAAACGAAAACTAGAGGAAAAACGATAACGAAATAAAAACTAAAACTAAACCAGTCGAAACTAATAATAACGAAAACACATAACGAAAACCAACACGAAAAGACATAACGAAAACCTAGCGTCTTAGGATATTCAATGTTTTTTATATAGGCCTACGCGTTTATAATCAGCACTTCGTTCGGTAATCTTCCGATCTTTGGAATTTTATAAGATGCTCGAACTAAATTTAGGTTGTAGACCTAAAACTAGTGAAGAATAGGACTATTTTAAGCATGGATTGAAACAGATTGTAGTGAGTGAATACGTTTTGGTGCAAAAGCTGTTTGCGGGGAAAAAATTGCCAGACTCAGCGAAATAACTAAAACTAATAATAACTAAAACCGCTAGCTGTGAAACTAATAATAACTAAAACTAAAGCTTGGCGAAATAACTAAAACTAATAATAACTAAAACACCTAGCATGTGAAACTAATAATAATAAAACTAAAACTCAAGGCAAAACTAAAACAACACTAGTTACAATAAGGTAGCGACATCATAGGCGCCGACTTTTGGGAGCCTTGGGTGCGATTCGCACCCAGAGAGAAAGTCCAGTGTGTGCGTCGCACCCAGAAGAATTCGGACCTTCTGTACAATAAATTTGCAAATTGTCCTATGTGTATAAGACAGGCTACTTACACAAATTTCGGAACAAGTAGCGATCAACCAGTAAGGTTGCACAACTACAGTAGGCCTATGTCAGTCACCGTCACGTTAGAAAATGAATTGGTCATATCCTGAGAGCGGATTCACTCTTGAGAGCCATCATTCGGAGCAGATTGGAGGGAGGAGGAAAAGAGTAAGACCCAGACAGATGATGCTGGACATCGTGATGAAGGATGGATATAGCAGGCTTAAAGGAGAAGCTCAGCACAGAAAGTAGTGGCATCATCGGACGTTTGAACCTGCCCCAGGTCAAAGAACCCGAAGAAGAAGACATGACTTTAATAAAGAATATTCTTACTTACTTTTCTTAGACCCTCAAATTTTGACAGAAGTTTAGTTAGAAATTCCGAGTGGAAATGACGAGAAACGATGGAGAAAATGCTCACGTTGTCGTTCGGATAGAGAACTCTGGAGATATTCTCAGCGATGTTTCTATCGAAGACAGCTTTGATATAGTCTCCGCTGTTAACTGCAACGAAAAATCCATTTAAATCATTCATTTTTATTCATTCATTATGAGAATTTATATAGCGCCCCTTCAAGAACCCTACCCTGGAGCGCTTCCATCCCAGCCACGACTAATTAAAACAGACTTGAGTGACTTATAAAACCCAGTTGGGCTGATCAGGAGTTTATGAATTGTATTGTATTTTCCTTTATGGGGGGAGATGCTTCCAGACGCAACAAGTAACATCAATGCATGATTATGCAGTTATAGTATTAGAGACTATAGTACTATTATTGCTTTAGGCCTAGATGAACGCAGCTGTGGCGGGAGATTATTCCAGATGGAGGGGCTACAACTGAGAAGGCTCGGCATTGTCCAGTAGCCAAGCGAGCCCGTGGAACTAAATGTTCGCCCGACGCGCCGCTACGTCGGACACCGGGCGGCAAAGATCAGCGTCCAATGTACTCAGAAATGTCAACTCTTCCTCAAACTGTCCAACTATATTTGAATAGGTAAGTAAAATTTCAGGTATTAAAATGAAATCGTGTGCAATATTGACTTGAGATAATCTTTCAAAAATTCATACCACACACTGCTCACTCCACACAAGTCAATTGCACACTCGAAAATATCAACTGCACACTTTTTGTCAGAAATACATTATTTTAGGTTCGGATTTAGATTAGACGTAGATCTAAGGCCACAATTATAGGCAAATACCGCTATTCATTCATCTTGAGATTTTATAAAGCGCTCTTCAAGAAACCTACTCAGAGGCGCTCTCTCCGCTAGCCTATTTATGATGTAAGGTGTCATTACGAACAAAGGTATTATATCAGTTAGCAAAACACGTCTTCAACGCTACGTGGTCACGAACCCCAAACAACATGTCCACTGAAACGGGTCCAAAGTCTCAATGTCGGGTCCAATGTCTCAAGGACATTCGTTACGTTCCACATATCATAACTTATAGCAATGGATTCAGCATTCAAACTGCACAGAATGTAATTTAGTTAAACCACGTGAAGGACCTTGCGAGTAATGACTTTTATCCGGAACCCATTAATTAGATTTTGGAAGAGGCTACTTTTGGACGCCCTCGATAAACAAATATAAGATTACGTGTGGAAGCTGATCTATGGCCACCGATACTCACAACATCCCTCATGCTTGGCGTTTCTGGACAACCCCTCTGATCCATACATATCCAGCGTTTCGTTGAATATTCAGCCAGTCCACAGATTGCGTATTATGCCTGGCTTTGAGAGTAGTATTCAAAGAAAGATGTAGCTATACAATGAAGCCCTACATACCCTCTAAAGAATGGTATATAGGTAATTCCAGGAAGACAAATGAATACGCTACAGACTCAAACTAAGGGGTGCTTCCATTCAGCCATTTTCAAGAATTCCGTATTATTATTTATTTTTTGAGCACTTCCATTGTCTCAGGTCAACTCAGTGACCATTGAAATGTAGCCCACATTCCCTCTATAGAATGGTATAATTTGTGTCTCTTAATTAAATGACGGATAAGAAGTCGAAAATCTGGGGGCAGAAAACACCCCCCTGGTACCTCAGGTATATTGGGTATAACTTTTGAACGGTGTGAGATATCATCTCACATTTTACCTCAAAACGTGTGGATGAACCCCCTACAGCTAGAAAGGTCAAATTTTTATTCCATACAGAAAAAGTTTGAGATGAAAAAACCTAGGGGGGGTGGCAACCACCCCTGGTAGCCCAGGGTTAAACCCTCTGTAATTTTAAGTTAAACCACGCAAGAATCTTGCGAGCAATGATTTCCGACCCTTCGAGAGGTTTGAGAGGGCTTTTGGACGCTCTCGCCGCAGATGGACAAGAACGGTGGAAACCGACTCCGGTCCATCTGGCCACCGGACTCGGAACTTTGCTTAGCATCTCTTGACAATCCCTCTGACATGACGCAGCACTCGTGAATAAGCCTGTGCCCTGCAATGCCTGGCTTTAGAATAGCACTTGAGAAATTTGGGGTTTACAATTAGCCTACGCTTACGATGTCAAACGATAAAGCTAAGCCCGATGAGAAAATCAACTCACAGAACTGGAGGTTGAAGAATTCCGGAGCCTTTGCGGACCACAGCCTCATCGTGTTGACGATGTTGTTGTGATAGCCGGGTATTGGACTGTCATATGGCATCGCCAGAATAACCTGCAGGCAGAAAACAAAACATATCAACAGACGAACATCAATATCAGGACATTTCCGACAAATATCATGGGACACGCTAAAACGCTCGCCTTGTTTCCATAGGCGTAACTTTGTGCTGCGACGGTCACCACGACTTTAACAAGCGGTGGTGACAGTCATGACCGATTTCTTACCCGGTGCTGTTTGAAAAGTTCAGAAGTTTCGTTGGGTGCCAATGATTCAGGAATGACTCTTGTTTAGCTCAGTGTCGTCAACATAATTATTAGGCCTAACAGTTGTGAAACAGAATGTAGGCCTAGGCCTAAACATGTACTTTGTTATCTGCGAGTGACCTTAAAGGGGCTAACGAAGCAGTGGCGTAGCAATTGGTTGTGCAGGCTGTGCAAAGCACAAGGGCCCCCGAGGTCACAAGGGCCCCCGGCGGTCAGACAGTCAGAGCGGCTTTCCTGTCAGAATGTAAATGTAATCAAATCAACTTAACCAAGCCCAGTTAGCTACATCGGTAAGAGCGCCATGTGAACGATCATTTTCAAAACTGAAACTCATGAAGAACTATCTACGAAGTACCATGCCAGAAGAGCGGCTGAGCGACCTGGCAATGTTGTCAATAGAAAATGAACATGCAAAAACGCTTGACACTTCAAAAGTGGTGGATATTTTTGCCCAAGAGAAAGCGCGCAAACGAACGTTTGACATTTAGGATTCTTATTCTTAGACTACCATTGACTTGTGACCTGTCCAATTTGATTATCTGACCTTATTTATGTCGTATGGAACAGCGCTTTTTGCACAGCGTTTTTGTTTTAAATCGAATGGGGATTGATGGGGAGGGGCCCACCACCGAAGCACTGCACAAGGGCCCCCAAAACCTTGCTACGCCACTGTAACGAAGCACAACAGATTTGTATATATAGGAGAAGGGAAGGGGAGGGAGTAACGAGAGGAAAAAGGGAATACCCGGGAGAAGAAAGGCTCTTCTCTGACCACTTTGTGAAGCAAAGTTACACCCTAGTTTTCAACGTGGAGAATACGAGTTCGGTCCTCCTCCCCTGAAACTGTTACTGTGTAGGGACCCTGAGCAAGTTCTTCACTCACAATTATTGCTCAGCGCCATCGATTGATGCTTCGTCATTAGATAGTGGCGCTTAATAAATGCGCAAAAATAACAACAACAATTACAAGATAATTGAAGCACAGATATTGAAAGCTGGACTCTGTCGAAGTAAGACGAAGTAGGCCTATGACAAGCCGAATATTCTATGGGCCTGAATTAGTGACCCGGCCATCGCGTCCTTATCTAACGCACAGGGTAGCAACTGAATGGCTGTGCTGTCATGGAAATCATTTCAACAAGACTTATTACTGTCTTCTTGTATCGAACAAGCCAGTGTCTACTTAATCACAGGTCTATGGAGCTTGTTGAAGTGATCATTTTGGTCAGAAGGGTCTGGTGATCACGCTAGTTACAGTGCATGTGTGGCTAAGTTGTTTTTAAAATTTGGATAACTGGATTGAGAATCTCATATACATTGAGATGTTTATTAAGAATTCCTTTGCTTTTACTATTTCTTGTGTTGGACAACTGTTGCGGAATATTGCACAATTTGCATGAAACCATGTACCACAATGTGTTTATCATAATTACTTAATGTTGTCAAACAATGAATAATTATTAGTGATTTCGCAAGGCTCTGTTTAGACACCTTTTAATGGTTTCATTTGGATGCTATAAGTTTCTCGTTTTCGTTGCATTGTTTCAGTGCTCCGTCATCTGACTTATTTTGCATTTTATACACTGATCACTTGTTGAAGTGATTATCTGGTGATGATGATGACGACAACGACGACGACGACGATGACGATGATGATGACGATGATGATGATGACGACGACGACGACGATGATGATGATGATGACGACGACGATGACGATGACGATGACGATGATGATGACGATGACGACGACGACGACGACGATGATGATGATGATGATGATGATGATGATGATGATGATGATGATGATGATGATGATGATGATGATGATGATGATGATGATGATGATGATGATGGCGCTTAGCACATTGTGTGTGAAGGACTTATTCAGGCTCCCTACACTTAAAATAATATGTCTTGAGTCTGGACTTAAATGACTCCAAGGATGTTGCTGAACGTATTGAAGGTGGAATATACCAACAACTGGGTTCAGCAACAGAGAGCGCGCGGTCTCCGAAGCAGCACTGAGGTACTCCGGTGCCATACCATGGAGGGACTTGTTCACCAGCAGAGCGAGTTTATGGTCTGTACGATACTGTACCGGGAGCCAGTGCAGCACGTCACGAAGCAGCGGCGTAATATGACCATACTTTCTACGGATGCAATATAGGTCTAGCTGTTGAATTCAGGATCGATTGCGGTCTATCGAGCAGGTGTTTGGATGCGCCAGCCAGTAGGCTGTTGCAATGATCGACCTGACTGACCACGAAGCAGCCAACATGGATCAGAAGAGAGAACCGACATCCCATGCATGGTCACTCAGTGTTTTAGTTGACGGGGGCTGGTTGAGGGTTCAACCCCTTAGCTCTTCTCTGACCTCCTTAGATAAGTTACTGTAAAGATGTTGTGGGGATTGTCATGAAAATAAAATATCCCACGAGTCGTTAGTTGTTTGGTGTGCAACATATTAACAACATTAGCCTACAGTCTGACCTGCGCTCATGTACTTTGGGAATCTGCAAAAAACTTTATCCCCAAAGTCTTTTTTAAAAATCAAATCACGTGGTCAGTGTTATATATCGCACAATATTGTTCTTGGGAGCGTTCTTACCTGAGTATCGACCCACTGCGGTCCCTTGGGCGTCTGTTCCACCCGACCGTAGAAGTTGACTGGAATGCAATACTCCGGACGAGCCTTTTCCCACGGATTTCCAAATTTCAGCCAATCATCAGGCTCCTCCACCTGGAAACGTCGACACGGATAAACCATCCAACTGGTCTCGATAACTCAATTAGTCTAATCTTATCTAATGTAGTCTAATTAGGGCTGTTAACGATTAATTTTTTAATTGTCAACTATTTACGAATTAATGATTAATTAATTGTTTATTGTGATTAAATGTATTCGCCGATAAGTAGGCCTAATGACAAGTATTATGGCATTATTCACTGTTTATCTTTTAATAATATTATTAATATCCATTGCTAGTTACTAGTTTGGCCTACTTAATAGCTATAGTTATTTGTTTGTATTAGTAGTCTTGTCTACGTTTTTTAGTTCAAATGTCTTCCTTCAATCAATTACGTAGACTAGTTAATTATACTGCTACGTTCTAGTGAGTAACGTGTTTTGTTGACAATATTACCGGCTGAGCTAAAAAGTCTCTCACACGGATCTGAAGTTCCATAATACCGGTACATATTATCGAATATAATAAGCAGTCTTCGATTAATCGTTAAAAATTAATTTAATCGTTAATATTAATCAACGATTAATCGATTACTTAATCGTTAACTTCCGCAGCCGTAATTCTAACATAATCTGATCTAATGTAATCTACTATAATTAAATCCAATCTAATCTTGCCTAGTGACTTCTAACGCGCCACCATTAAGCGCAGACAAGGCTTCACCTGGTGACCGCTTCGAGTGTAATAGTAATCGTTAACTAAAAATCTCTAAAGCACTATATCTCAGAGCACCGCGATACTCGCTCAGTCAAACGCTGCGTCAAGTTAGAGGGGCTGTCTAAAGATGTGAGATGGGAAGCGAAGTCTCGAGTCCGGTCGCGTAGGGTAGGAATTCTTGAAGAGGTACATCTATCTATGGAATTTATATAGCGCCCCTTTAAGATAACTACTAAGAGGCGCTCCCGAGTCGACCCAGGCCCGGTCAAAGAGGAAGGTCTTAAGTAGTCTATAGAAAGATTCAGAGAGGTCTCGCGGGAGAGAACGAAGGTCTGAGGGAGGCTATTCAAAAAAGAAGGACCAACGATCGAGAAAGCCCGACGCTGTCTAGTAGCAGAGCGAGCACGGAACTATGAAGTCACCTCTAGAGTGCCGAGCGCAGAGATCGGCGACCAGAGCATGCCGAGGTTAGAGTAAAGAGCTCCCGGAGATAGACAGGTGATCTTCCCAGAACACAGTGCCAGACAATGGAGGATAACCTATAATGGATGCGCTGCTAGTAATAGTGGTAGTAGCCTAATAGTTTGTTTAACGACACTGTGCGATAACAAAGATCATTGCACTGTATATCGACGAACCTGCCAACCGTCTCGTATACGTTGGTTGAAGATGCCGTAGTCGTAGCGCAGTCCGTAACCATAGGAAGCAATGCCGAGGCTGGCCATGGAGTCAAGGAAACAGGCAGCCAAGCGACCGAGGCCACCGTTGCCAAGACCTGCGTCCTCCTCCATCTCCTCCAACTCCTCTATGTCTAAGCCCAACTGAAAACGACAATAGCAATACAATACAATACAACACAACACTTGTTACAATAGTAACAGGACTGTTACTATTAATATAATTATTACTTCTGATGTTAAGAATAGATTTAAGATCTATGTAAATTCCATTGTTATCATTATTGTTATCATTATTGTCATCATTATTGCTAGTATTATTAATATCATTATTGTTATCGTATTGCTATTATTATTACTAGCATTACTATCACTACTGTGACTACTATTACTACTATTACAGCTATATTACTACTCCATTACCACTACCACTATTACTAGCAGTAGAAGTAGCAGTAGTATCAATATCAACAGTGCACTTATTACTATCATCATCACCACCATCACTACCGATATATCAACAATACAGACAAACATCGACATATGCTTGAAATAGATACAAAATGAATGAACGAAATACATTAAAAAGAAAGCAGAGCAGAAATAACACAAAGACAGATTGAGAGACAGAGACAGACAGACAGAAAGACAGACAGTCACACGTCATTCAGCCAATACATGACTAAACATCAATCCGAATGCGTTAATTAAACACAACAGAAGAAACATAGATTATGAAGAAGAAGAAGAGTCGTCGTTATTTAGAAGAGACGCATCTGTTGGAAGAGTCTTAATATAAATTATTGAGAAGAGAGACGCACCTGATAGAGAGATTCGTCACAAGACGTCAGAATGCCAAGGTTGACCATCGTATTCGTCAGCGATCGTCCAGCGTAGAACTCGAGAGATATGTAATAGACGCGCTGCAAGAGAAAAAGGAAAAGTTATCTATTAGTCTACAAAGGATGAAAGAGCGTAAACCAATTCGAAGAATCGATTAGGAACACATCGGAGATTAGAATTGTTTTTCTCCACGAGAGAAATTTTATATATTACTCTGCGACTACCAAAGACCGATTACCCAATCCAACCACAGTTGGGGAGGACTTCATTTTTCCGTAGAGTCGGACATTGATCCGCTTCTGATAACTCTCTGGATAATCCCTCTGACTAGACGCAGCTCGTGAATGAGCTGGTGCCCTGCGCTTAGTTAGCTGCTGAATGCCGTGTTCTATCGAATATAATTAGCGTCGCCCTCTTCCTTCTTCAGGTGTGGGACTGGCACTACCAGGTAATTTTGACATAGTAGTAGTTTTTGTTTAACAACACTGTGTGATAATAAAATCATCAGCGTCGCCCTCCTCCTTCATCCAGGCTTGGGACTGACACTGCCTGGTAGGCTACTAAGGCGCGGACGTGCAATGGCAGAGTTTAATATTTATATAAAATATTTACAATGTTAACATTTTTTATATAGACTACTACTTACGAAATTTTTCCATCACTAATTTTCATAGTAATACTACTAGAACAGCCAATTTACATCAACATCTTTAAATAACAAATTGACGAATATATAGAAAAATTCACTCTCTTATTAAGGGTGTGTGTAACAGTTACTATCCAGAGTTTAACAACATCTTTCGACTGGAAGGATTTTTACGCCTACATGTTGATGTTTAAAAGAAGCTTAGGCCTATGTTAGTTTAAATTTACGTTTCTAAAACAAAATTACGAATTGCTCTTATTGCCCTTAAAGTCAGGAAAAAAACACTGAAACTCTGGTACGAGACCAAACTGGTATAGGACAGGAGATGCAAATCCGAGGGTTTTAAATCCAGGTTTACGGGTTCTGTGGCGAGTACTCGGAAGTCTCGGATGCCCGGATTTGGAGTATAAGTACTAATTCTTGGATTTTACTGTTCGAAATATAAAGTTCCATTTTAAACACCTTTAATGAGAGGCTGCCATTTGCTATAATATTCGTCAATTGCGATTTCACTGGTAGGTCTAAACATCTGTTCGGAATAGTATGAATAGCTGTAGTGGAATTATGAAGAATTGAAGATGGCAAAATTTTATAAATAGCATATAAAATTAAAAATGTAATAAACATTGTAAATATTTTACCAGAAAAATGTTAGCCTCTGCGCGCAAAATTAGAACCGTTGTCTTCAAGACACCGAAAAATGAAAATGCAGAAAAGTAAATAGGCCTATTATAAAAAAGTAGAATGCAATTAAAACTAAATACAATAAAAGCTCATATAGCCTACAATAAAAACCAAAATAAAATAAAAGTAACTTAGAAAAACTGATATAACCAGGGTCTAAACACAAATTAAGTGTGCGGTCGATATTGCCGAATGTGCAGTTGATTTGTAGGCTAATATAAATCACAAATATTTCTGAGCGTCACACAAACGCCGCGTCAGGGATATCATCATATAAGCTTACACTGGCGATATATCAAATCAAGTTTCCAATAGCCAGGTCCTTTGGTCCGTTCTATGATTTGTCTGTAGTGTACAGTGCATAGTGTGAATTTGTGAGAGATTAGCTCAAGTTAACTACACACGATTTCATTTCAATACCTGAAATGTTACTGTAGGCCTACCAGTTCAAATAGAGTTTGACAGTTTGAGGAAGAGTGTGCAAGTCGACATTTCTGAGTATTAAATAAGTATTAAATCAGTTGATCTTCTGATTTTTATCTTTCGATGGAGATGCAAATCCGAGGGTTTGAAATCCAGGTTTACGGGTTCTGTGGAGAGTACTCGGATGCCCGGATTTAGAGTATAAGTACTAATCGTTGGATTTTACTGTTCGAATTTTTTATGGATCAATTGCTGTATAGTTACATAACATTGTTTAATTTGCATGGAATCTTTGTGTCAGGATATAGGAATCATAGACAGAATAAGATGAACTACCTTATGTTACAAAAATATTGAATATTAGTTAAATTGTAAAGCTCTGTTTGACACATTTGATGGTGTCATTCGGATGCTATAAGTTTCTTGTAATCATTGAATTGTATCTTTCCTACATGTATTGTCGTCAACGGCCTTTGATGTCATAAGACGACGTTAAACGTTGGTATAATAATAATAATACTGTTCGAATATAAAGTTCCATTTTAAACACCTTTAACGAGAGGCCACCATTTGCTATAATAATCGTCAATTGCGATTTAATCGGTAGGTAAAGACATCTGATCATAGTATGCATAGCTGACAGTAGTGGAATTATGAAGAACTGAAGATCGCAAATTGTATAAATGGGATATAAAATTAAAAATATAAATAAATAATAATAATAATAATAATAATCTTTTCTTTATTGAAGCGCCTGACAAACGCACTGCGCTGTACATTTACATGTTATGCAATTTAAATCTTAACTACTAACAGAACAGACAGCCTGTAGCCTAATACAACGGCGCTAATAGCAGCCTACAAAGCATATCCGCCCAACGGGGGGCTCGAACTCGGATGTTATCCAATGCGCTATCGGGCCCCCCCCATAAACATTATAAATATTTTATGTAAATGTTACTTGTTACGTAACGCTGTAACCCACCTTGGCAGAGGTACTGTGTTGAATACAGAGGTCAATTATTGACGATTTCATTTTAATACCTGAAATCCTACCAGTTCATGTAGATTTTGACAGTTTGAAGAAGAGTGTGCAGGGGGCATTTCTGGGCAAGCATATAGAATCCGGGGGCTGAAGGATATAGTGCGTAAATTTACAGTTTAGCGTCGTGAGTGTCGGTTAGGGTCAAGTTAGGCGTCGTGAGTGTCCGTTAGGGTCAAACTTAGGGTTAGTGTCGTCATTAGAAAATCTGGTACCATCCGGCGTCCACGCAGCATGACCGAAGATTCTGTATAATCCTTCAGCTACCGATACTATAAGTTTGACCATTTCTGAGTATTTTATTGACTGGAAATAGGCAAAATTAGATTACAAAAGCACACGAAACGGTGAATCATTCGTCTACCTTAGGGTCGACCTCGTAGTAGTGTTGCTGGGTCCTCATCCACCGTCCCACCAGATTATCCCTAACCATGTGAGCGGCCGCCATGTAGTAGTCTCGCGTCTGTGCGACATTCCGGTCCTTCACAACGGTGAAATGGAGGTGGCGGTTGAAGGACTTCTTGGCGTTCGAAACATTCTCGACCTCGGCTATCCCACGAACGGTAATCTGCCGGCGTCGCTCCAAGTCTGACTTCGGCAGGGCCATTCTGGAAATTCTGGAATAAGTAGGCCTATTGTACCCCAGTGGATCTACTGTGCTTACGTCCTGTCCTATGTTTGCACAGCCGACTGCGAAAATCAAAGCGGAAGGTTCGAGCCCCGATGAACAATTTGCAATGCAAAATCTTATTTGAAATCGTCAAATGCCGACCGAGAAAGGATCGAAGAGATTTCGACACTTAAATACAACTCTACATACTGAATATTCGCTGAGCAGAAGCAAATATCATGTCTACGCGATTAATGTATTAAACTATTAACCTATATAGAACAATAGGAATGACGCGGCAATAATAATCGACAGTACCACATGACGTCATAATGTACACGAAATAGTAACCGTTGCCTTGGTAACGCAGCACATTATAACGACAGATGTTGCAACGGCGAATCTGATTCTAATCTATTCTAATCCGAGAACTTCTATAGCGCCAATATTATCAATGATCAAGGCATCGGTAGATATTTGCTACTAAGTAAATCGTTGTGTAAGCAATATTCCAGGGTCAGTCCGGTCGATAGGGATTCCGATATCCGATAGCACACGGATAAAGTCGATCAAGTGTCCAGCCATTACCCAGATTTATTTCGGACTTCCTCCTCCCCAAAGTTTCCTGCCATTACCCACATTTGATTTGGGGCGAATCATTTATTTCCTCTTCCCCAAAGTTTCCAGCCATTACCCTGATTTGATTTAGGACATTCTCCTTCCCAACATTTCCAACCACTACCCAATTTCATTTGGGACACATCATTGACTTTCTCCTACCCAAAGTTTCCAGTCATTACTCCAATTTTAGTTGGGGCACATCATTGACTGCCTCCTCCCCAAAGTCTCCAGTCTTTACCCCGATTTGACTTGGGACACATAACTGACATTCTCCTTGCCCAAAGTTTCCTGCTATTATTCGAATTTTATTTGGTGCACATCATTGACTTTCTCCTCCTCAAAGGTTCCAGCCATTTTTCCCGAATTCATTTCGGACTTCCTCTTTCCCAAAGTTTCCAGCTATTACCCCGCTACGATTTGGAACACATCATTGACCCCCTCCACACTCTAAAGGGTCAGTGGTGTCCTTGTTCAGCATCGACCGTCCAAGCATCCATGTGACGCAGGCAGGCCTTGTTCGTGTTCAAGGTCCTCGTCGTCAGAGGTCTCTGCTGGGCTGTTTCCGGGGTCCATCGCATCATCACTCGGTTGTTCCGGTCGCGGTAGCAACGACTCCGGCTGAGCGATGACGTTGATTGTCGTTTGCAACAGATACAATCACGAAATCCTGATTGAAATGCAACAAAACAATCAATGTTCTCCAGCTGTATTATATAGACTGACTAGTACCCATTTCCACGATCTATTAAATATCGAGTGGAATTTTCCAGTGGAATTTTCCAACGAATCTAGATGACCTTATTAAGAAGGTGAAACTTGAAGCGACGATCGATTGAGCATTAGGATTACAGTCATTAGAACAGAATACGACAGACTAGAATATAGTAGAATAGAATTTAACATAAGAATATGATAGAATAGAGTAGCGTAGAATAGAATAGAACATAATGGAATATGATAGAATAGCGTAGAATAGAATAGAAATATGGAATATGATAGAATAGAGTAGAATAGAACAGAATATGGTTCAATAGAATAGATTATAATAGGTAGAATAGAATAGAATAGAATAGAATAGGTTGCAATAGTGATTCTCCTTACAGTTTTATTTTAGTTATAGAGTTATAGTTAATGGTTTTTTATTTTAGATAGAGTTATAGTTAGTATTATTTTTTAGTTATAGTTATAGTTATAGTTAAAGGAATTTTTATTTTAGTTAATTTTAGTTACTACTTAATTGATAGCTATAATTAATTGTGCGTATTAGAAGAGCTTTGAAAGCCTTTGAAGAATGGGTAATTCAGCTTCATGAATGAAATATGTGCATAATAAAGACTAATCGTACAGCAGATTTTTTTTTTTGTATTAAGAAAATAGTGAATTAGTTAGTGTTATTTTCGTTATAGTTATAGTTATAGCTAATGAATTTTTTAGTTATAGTTATAGTTATCGTTAACGAAATCATTTTATTTTCGTTAACGAACATTTTCGTTATCGTTATCGTTAACGAGAATCACACTGGTTGCAATAGGATAGATTAGACTATAATAGAATAGAGTAGCGTAAAGGAGGATAGAATAGCATTTGGTAGAATTAAATAGAAGAGTAGAGTAGAATATAATATGCAAAATATGTAGACCAATTGTAGAGTAGAATTTAATAGAATAGTGTAGAGTAGAGCAGAAAAGAATTTCATAGGATAGAATAGAACACTGGAATGAGATAGAATAGAATGCAAAAAGCGTTGGAGAAGAAAAAGGAGCAGAAAAAATAGATGTATGTGTAATCGTAACCGTTGCCTTGGTAACGAAGAGACGACACATTATAACGACGGTTGTTGACGACGAAAGAGCGGGAAGAGAAGGAAAATGAGGAAGTGAAGCAGGAGGAGGAATAGGAGGAGGAAGAGAGAGAAAAGGTGGAGATGGGAGAATAAAAAGGAGGAGGAAGAGATGAATGAGCAGGAGGATGAGGTGGAGGCGAAGGAAGAGTATGAGAGGATGATGAGGAATATGAGGAGGAAGAGCAGGAGGGGAAAAGGAGATGGGAGAGTAGAAGTAGGAGGAGGAAGAGGAGGATGGGTTGGAGGAAGAGTAGGAAAAGAGGAGAAAATCCATCTTCGAAGTAGCCAATCAGAGCGACTAATTGGCAGTTAGACGACCCTTCGTCGTCCAATCGATCTATCGATCTGGCAATCAATCGTTTAAAAACATCGAGACATCGTAGCTGATTGGTTAGAGCGGTCGTCTTGTAACGAGGGTTCGATCCTCCTCCTCTCAGACTGTTACTGTGTAGGGATCCGGAGAAAATCCCTCAGACCTCACTCACAAATACTCAGTGAAATCGACGGATGTTTGGTCGTTATACAGTAGCGCTGAATAAATGCGAAATAAATATAATGAAAATGACTATAATGATAATGGTGATGATGCCGTTGTGGTGATGGTGATGGTGATGATGATGATGATGATGGATGATGATGGTGGTGGTTGATTGTGATGATGATTGTGATGATGACGGTGGTGATGATGATTGTGATGACGGTGGTGATGATGCTGTGGTGGTGGTGGTGGTGGTGGTGATGATGATGATGATGATGATGATGATGATGATGATGATGATGATGATGATGATGATGATGATGATGATGATGGTGGTGGTGTTGTGATGATGATGATGACGGTGATGATGATTGTGATGATGGTGGTGGTGGTGGTGGTGGTGATGATGATGAGATGTTTGATCGGAGTAATCTCACCTTTCCTGAAGTTGTCGTTGAAGCATGTGTAGATGATCGGATTGAGTGCGCTGTTCGAGTAAGCCAGGAACGTCGCCATGTATTGCAGGCTGTTATACCATTTGGGTAACTGCCAACATATGCATACATAAAACTTGGGTAACTACCAACACACCACTTTGGTAACTACTATCAGATGAATATTGTGGGGCGCGGAAGCAAGTGTAGAGGTATATTCGGTGCCTTGCAGCCGGATGGTTGCGGGTTCGAATTAACCTCAAGGGGTATATTTGGTGCCTTGCAGCCATAGGGTTGCAGGCTGTTACCTAGCCGCCGCGTAGGGTAACTGGGCCAAGTCCTTCACTGCAATTGCTCATAAAACTTGGGTGAAAACCGATTACCGCGCTGTAGGTCGGAAGCGCCTAGGTAGAAATCTTTGGTAAATATCTGAAACTGAATGAAGAATGAATGAATGAATATGTACCATTTGGGTAACTACCAAAACAGGTATACATGCACACCACTTATGGAAACAAAGTAAGTAGTGAGGAAAGCTGAAAATAGACCATGGCAAACTAAAATAGGTAAGAGAATAAAATAAGTAAGATGGAAACTATATTAGGTCAGATCAAACAAAAGTAGGTAAGAGGACACTAAAGTAGGTCACGGTAGGCCAAAATAGGTCAGAGACAGCGAGCAATAGGTGTACTAAATCCGTCAGGGAACACGCACAAATGTCAGAGTAAAATAAGAAATTGGTAAGGGCATTGAACAAACAGGCCAAGGGCAAGCCCTAGCACGCGATTCTCTCTCTCCCTTTGGTCGCGGATTCAGAGGGCGGAAAATGTCGGAGAGGCTTTCCTCCGCCGAACCAGATGAAAGATGGCATTTGAAGGAAAAATGAAAGGAAGACGTCAGAAACATTGCGTGCAACCAACGAGACATCTTCAAAGCGCTGTCTAGGACGACCACGCAACGACGACTCTATATGTATGTGTATGTATGTATGTACAATGTATGTATGTATATGTGTATGTATGTGTATGTATACATGTATCTATTTATGTGTGTGTATGTATGTGTGCATCTATGTAACCATGTGGAATGTATGGATATAAATAAGTATGCATTAATGTATATGTATGTATGTAGGCTTATGTATGCACAGATGTATACATAACATATGTATACATACATATATGCATGTATGCATGTATGTATGTACGTGTGCTATGTATACGTATATGTATGCATTACATTACATTACATGCGTTGATGTCTTGTTTTATAGCTAGTGGTGCTATATAAATTCACAAACAGATACCTTCCTTCATTCCATCCAATCTTCATTCTTTCCTTCCTTTATTCCTTCCATCATTCCTTCCTTCCATCCCTCCGTTCCTCCATTCATCCTATTAACAGCTAAGGAGCTTCAACCGGGAGTCTTACGGTCCAATACCCCTACAGATAATAAGTAGGGCATTCGCAGAACAGCTAAGCCAGCGGCCATTCTCCCACGGTTATAAACTCCGCCATTGCCCGTGCTCAGGCAGTGCCAGTCCCAAGCCTGGACAAGGAGGAGGGCGACTCTAACCATCTACGTTATGACACAGCGTCGTCAAACAGCAGCTAACCATTGCTGTATGCTGAAGATAATTAATGAACTTTCGCCCCAAACAGCAGTGCAATTAATTATTGTTTTTAATTAAGCATTTAACTGTTTCCTCGATTGTATCGTAATCGCAGTTGGAGTGGATGACTTTGTAAAGACTCGGATTATTGACTGCACTGAGAAATCCTCCTCTCAATCTCCTCTCTGTGGGACCCTTGCAATTAACGTAGACGCTGCTTCGGAGCAGGTTCATAAAGGCAAACAGGCAGGCTGACAGAAAGAAAGAAAGACAGAAGGACAGACAGACCGATAGACAGACGGACAGACAGACAGACAGACAGACAGATGGAGAGACAGATAGACAGAGACAGACAGGCAAGACAGGCAGACAGACAGAAAGACAGAGACAGACAGACAGACAGACAGCAAAATGACAGACTACCTAGAAAGCGGGATTTTGAACCCTTCTGGGTTTGCCCATTTTATACATAGACATATCCGTACACTGCGTTTTGTAGTAATTGTTTTAAACAATAAATTAGATGATTCATTTTATTGATTGATTAATTGAATGTATGGACGGATGTCTGGATGAATGGATGAATTAACTTATTAATTTATTAAGCTATTATGTCTGAATGAATGAATGAATGAATTAATTAGTAGATGAAAGGATGAATGAATGAATGAATGAATGAATGAATGAATGAATGAATGAAAAAATGAATGAATGAATGAATGAATGAATGAATGAATGAATGAATACTTACAGCCAGGTGCTTCGATGTACGATACTCTGCGTAGAGAATTGTGATCTGCGATGGCATCCAACATAAGACGAAGACCGTCAACAGAATAGACAACATTTTGATCACCTGATCCAAACAAGATTTCCACTTTTATAAGATCCTCGACGTCGTCATCATCATCATAATTATCACCATCGATTATCATCATCGTCGTCGGCAGTGGTAAGAATTTTTAGAGAAATGGTGCTACACTAGGAGGTAGTCATGACGTGTTTCGTTGCAACACGAATTCTGATGAAACAAGGTTTGAATGTGGATTTCAATATGAGTTCACCTAAAGAAGATTACCTTGTTAAGGCGGTTCTTATGTGTGTATGCATGTGTGTGTGTATATGTATGTATGTATGTATGTTTGTATGTATGAATATATGTATGCATGTATGCATGTATGTATGTTTGTATGTATGTATGTATGCATGTATGTATATATGTATGTATGTATGTATGTATGTATGCATGTATGTATGCATGTATGTATGCATGTGTGTATGCATGTGTATGTATGTATGTATGTATGTATGTATGTATGTATGTATGTATGTATGCATGTATGTATGTATGCATGTATGTATGCATGTATGTATGCATGTGTATGCATGTGTATGTATGTATGTATGTATGTATGTATGTATGTATGTATGTATGTATGTATGTATGTATGTATGTATGTATGTATGTATGTATGTATGTATGTATGTATTGTATTGTATTGTATTGTATTGTATTGTATTTGAACACTTGTTATAGCGCCCCTACCAGATTTCCCATTAAGAGGCGCTCCCGACTACTGCGCGAACGCTGAATCGGAGTTTAACGCCGAAGCGCATGAGCAATTGCGAGTGAAGGACTTGCCCAGGGTCCCTACGCGGCGACTTTGAGGTGGATTCGAACCCGTAACCCTCCAGCTGCAAGGCACCGTACATACCCCTAAACCACCGCGCCCCAGTTGTATTGTGATGTGTTGTATTGTGTGTTGTATTGTACTCCACGTTTATAATGCGACCGAGCCACCCGCAGTAAAGATCCGAGAAATTAATCTCTGATAAACCGACCCGACCGGGAAGCGAACCCGGGGCGCCGGCGCGGCGAGCAGGCACCAACCCACTCGGCCACCCAGGATCCTATGTGTATGCATGTATGTCATGCATGTATGTATGCATGCATGCAAGTGTGAATGCATGTTTAGGCTATTGGTAACTGCATCTTCTCCTGGCGGCTGACTATCCGCGACTCAGAGTCACATTTCAGGTCCGTGTGCGTGTTACAAATTTAATTAATAATAAATTATTTTTATAATAATGAAAGTGCATGAAGAGCAGAATATCAGCACGGACGCGAGATCGCTTCCCGTTATCCTCCCAGTGGTCAACTCAGCCTTTCATTCGCCAGATGGCATTGGTAAAATGAGCAGTAGGACGTGATGGGTGCCTTGCATGGCTGCCAAACAGTTAACATTTGACTCCTCAAATAACTTGTGATCATTCGTTCATACTGTGAATTGTAATCATACTGCGTTCATGTCACTCTGAATTAATAAAGAAGAATATTATTATGTATGAATGCATGACATGTACTGTATGTACAATATGTATGCTTCTATGCATGGTATGTATGTATGTATGTATGTATGTATGTATGTATGTATGTATGTATGGTAATGTATGTATGTATGTATGTATGTATGTATGTATGTATGTATGTATGTATGTATGTATGTATGTATGTATGTATGTATGTGTGTGTGTATGTATACAACCCATACAAACGTTGTTCCTACCTTTTTCTTGACGGTCAGCTGGGCCGCAACGTCCACTTCGACTCCTTCTCCCGGCGTCCTATGTGACCAGAGCTTCCCAATGATCACAGCGTAGGCGAGGGACATGACAAGAGCCGGCAGGAAGTACAGCATGAGCGACACAAAAGTATAGTACAGCGTCCTGAGCGATGAGTACACCACAGTACTATTCGTTTCCATGTCAACAAACTCCACGTATGGCCACGTATCGGCGCACCAGACTTCGGTGTGGTTCAACCAGATGCGAGTCAGCTGCGACCTCAATCAATCAATCAATCAATCAATCAATCAATCAATCAATCAATCAATCAATCAATCAATCGATCAATCAATCAATCAATCAATCAATCAATCAATCAATCAGTCAATCAATCAGTCAATCAATCAATCAATCAATCAATCAATCCATCGATCAATCAATCAATGAATCGATCGATCAATCAATCAATCAATCAATTTTCGTTTAATTCAATAAATCCAGTAGTCCTGAACTTAACTGGTTACAAAATAACACCAAATTAGCTGTAGAGCCGAGTTTGAGTTAGTTATTGAAGACAATTACAAGTGATTATGAGACAATCAATATATATCTTTAAACAAGACTCGCGGAATGTAATTACGCTTATCTTTGGTAGGGAGGGTAAAGTTGTGCTGTCTAGGACGTAAGTCATGTTTTGTTTTGTCGTGTAGGTGGAAATATCCCCCGGAGGACATGGCATGGTTCCCTACATATTGCCCCAAAGAGGCCAGCGTCGGCCAGATACCTGTAGAAGAGGAGTGGCGCTGCGATTACACCGGACGCCAGCCATACGAGAAGGATGAACGTGGCTGGTCTTCGAGCCGTCAGGTGTGCCCTCATTGCAAAGATGATTCCAAAGAAGCGGTCACAGGCGATCAGAGTCAACGTCAGTATACTCGACACGAGAGACAACACTATGGAAAAGATACGCAATCGTAAAGGCGAACTTTATATAGCGCTATTTTGGTATTTGTGTATCTGTTCAGAGACTGAATTATTGTGAGGTGTTCAATCAATCAATCAATCAATCAATCAATCAATCAATCAATCACTCAGTCAG
>JACEVL010002192.1:0-20023 GCA_020284085.1 Aporrectodea caliginosa
ATTTCGGTTTTGAAAGAACAAAGAGAGAGATACAGACAGACAGACAGACACATAGACAGCGACAGACACAGAGAGCGAGAGAAGGAGGGAGCGAGAGTTAGGGAGGGAGAGAGACGGGGAGAGAAATGTGGAGGAGGAGGCGGCAAAGTATCTGCTGAGAGGAGTTTCGTTGAGGTCGAGAAATCTTGAAACGACAAAAATCGGATGGATGAGAGTGATATTCTCCGTCAACTGAACGATAATTATTCATCGACTGTTCTTTATTAAAGAAATTTTGCTATGTAAACAAGTCGTATTACTTGTTTACCTCCAGAGTTGCTTCAGTGCACAGGCGATCCAACTCTTACACGTGGACCGCCAAAACGCTTTAACAATTAATGAGGATTGGTCCTTGCTTTATATGACCCGACCCAGAACAACCATCTGAATTCTGATCCCGACCCAATCCGACCCATTTATTTACGACGGGGTGGATTAGGTCCCTGACGCATCCCAAGATCCGGCCATGTTTCTCGATTACATGCCCGATGCCTTGGCCCCTCTGCAGCGACGAATCGTCTTCAAAGTTTCCGCTTTGGAAGGGCGTTGCCTTCTGAGTTCGGCCTCGGCCTATTGGAGGGAGGTTTGCTGATCAACTTTGGGTGTTCATGGTGGCCGCTTCCTCCGCTCATCTGCGGACCCGATTGAGCGGACACACAAGGAGACAGCTAAACCACCACTCCTCCTCCTCCTCCTCCTCCTCTGATCGATAGACAAGAAAAAATGATAGACGGTCAGAGACATATAGGCCTACATAATGACAAACGACGTAAGAACAGACAGACATAGAAATGCACTTGGAGACATAAGAACAGATATAGCCTAAACACAATAACGCATACGCTAGGCAAAGAACTAGATGCAGTAGGGCCTATCAATTTAGAACAATAGTCAGCCGACGACTACAGGCCCAGATGCTGCGGGGCAGTGGAAGCAAAGGGCAACCACATGCACGAAACAGTATTTTTTAGACAGCATCGCGCTTTCTATTATTTTGTGTTGGTCCTAAGATCTGGAATGAGCTTCCTCTGAATCTGTGCTCGTTGCCTGAGGTTTTTCTGATGCACTCTATTTCAATCTTAAGACTGTCCTTTTCTGAGTAGTTGCCTTTAAAGGGCACTTTATAAATCGACGTAATGAATGACTGAATAAATAAAATTTCAATCAATGAATTATTGAAGCGGTAAGATTTGAAACAAAATGAAAGATGGTGTCATCGCTAATTTACAACAATACACATATATTTAATTGTTATAATATGTGGTCATTTATATAGCGTTGTGTTTATAGTTATAATATAACACATATAGAATATTTTTAATTGTAAGACCAACTGCAAACCGCATTTTGGCTAACATGAAAGTTTAAAGGATTGTTTTCTGTATACTTAACTTGAACATAATTTCTAGGTTTCTAGCTATGTTAAGACAACCATGCTCAGACAGTTTGTTTTATATAAAAGTCCAGATACGTGCATGTAGTGGACTGTATTCACGGATTTTTATAGCGCCTCTTCCTGAGAAACTGATCAGAGGCGCGTACAAACATACATACATACATAGACAATGCTAATTATGTTATCATTTTAGTTGTTGCTTAATTCACTCCAAATCCTGAACATTATGTTATCAACCTCCACCTAACAGCACTGGTACATAGGTGGCCCTGCTTAGCGGGACTCTGGTCCCTTTAGGTCCTCCTTTTGTATCCCAACTTAGTATTATTTGAAATATGATGATTTGTTACTGTACTTTTTGGGAGCAATAAAAAACCTATGTTATTTTATACTTTTATATTATAGTCATACATACATACAGACAGACATACATACATACACATACATACATACATACATACATACATACATTACATACATACATGCATACATAAATACATACATACAGACATCCTTACGTACATACATGCATTTATTTATACATACAATCACTTAAACATACATTTATACTGACATGCATACATGCGTACATACATACGTACATTATATACATACATACGTACGTACATACATTTATACATTCATTCATGCATACATACAGAGCCTAAATACTACAATATTTTAGAATAAAATCAATACCAAATACACTTAATGGTAAGCTGCAAGGCAAAGATAGTACTATTAGGGCCTACTGAAGCATGTGCTTTGATACGAGCATTCGAAATAAAACTTCAGCTGTGACTCGCAACTTGCACAGAGTCGAAACCGATATATTTAATGTTTCAGCATGATTCTTAGCTTCATTCAGATGTTCAAAGTGTTCGTAATGCCCCTGCGCATTCTTTAGGTAAGGCTCCAAGGGCCAGAAACATCGTCGGCGGGCCAAAAATGGCCATCGGGTCGGAGTTTTGACGATGTTAACGGTCCTTGGCGGCCACAAGATGTCGCTGAACAATTAATGATTCAGTGTTTGCCTTTAAAACGTTTCCTTCAAATGTTATAAATCTCGGAAATGAGTTAGTCGCCATATTTCTGATAATGTGTTAATAGCATAAGGTCGACGATAACGGCCCTTAGTGGCCTCAAAATGTCGCTAAACAATAATTATTATTAATGGTATAGTGTTCTTCTTAAACACCTTTAAAACGCTTCCTTTAAATTTCACAAATAACGCTAATGCGGTTGGTCGCTAGATGTCAGGTAGACTGGCATAGTTACAGAGAGAATAGGATAAGGTGGACGGTTACGGCCCGTGGTGGCCTCAAGATTTCGCTGAACAATATTAATGATAGGCTACAGTGTTCTCCTTAGACACATTTAAAACGCTTCCTTCAAATGTTATAAATATCGCTAATGAGTTTAGGCGCCACTAACCATCTTCTTCGCTGCGACAGCGTCGTTCAACAGAAACTACTCTCAGGAGAATGACTCCACCACTGCTTTGCATTCGGGTGATGTCAGTCCGAAGCCTGGATATAATACGCTATCTCTTTCAGGATTTGTCCTATGCTATTACCATATTAAGACCAAGTCCGTTGAAGTTTCAAAAATGAAACGGGATATCAACAACAGATGAGTATTTCATTGATCCTAGCAGTTGCAGTGGCGTAGCAATGGGTTGTGCAGGTTGTGCAAAGCACAAGGGCCCACGGCGGCACAAGGGCCCACGGCGGCACAAGGGCCCACGGCGGCACAAGGGCCCCCGGCGGTCAAAACGTCAGAGCGGCTTTCCTTTCAGAATCTAAATCAAATCAACTAGCTACATCGGTAAGAGCGACATGTGAACGATCATTTTCAAAACTGAAGCTCATCAAAAACTATCTACGAAGCACCATGTCAGAAGACGGCTGAGCGACCTGGCAATGTTGTCAATAGAAAATGAACATGCCAAACAACTTGACTTCAAAAGTGGTGGATATTTTTACCCAAGAGAAAGCGCGAAAACGAACGTTTTAACTTTTAGGATTCTTGTTCTTAGACTACCATAGACATGACACTTGTGACCTGTCCAATTTGATGATCTGGCCTTATTTTATGTTGTATGCATTAGCGCTTTTTGCCAGGGTTGTTGTTGTTTGAAGTCGAAAGTTGGGTTCAATGGGGAGGAGCCCACCACCGAAGCTCTGCACAAGGACCCCCAAAACCTTGCTACGCCACTGAGCAGTTGCTTCGACCAATGGGAGGAGGGAGGGGAAGAACGAGCACCCGTAGTTGCCAGAAGTGGGGGAGGTAATCTGCTTGTTGTTACTGGTCAGAACACAGTATTAATATAGTTTAATAACTTCTTAATTCAGTTTTTAGCTTGTGGTAACTTTTCTAAAATACCGTGATCTATTAATTTACAGTTCTGAGTGACTTCCGACTCACCCATATATAATCTGTCCAGAGTAGAAGTTCGTTCGCCCATTTGAGGTGGGGGTTCACACGCCACTGGATCTTTGTGACCTCCGTTCATTAACCCTACATGGACTAGACATCGAGTACCCCGGTCATTAACTTTCCCCACCAAGTCTTCAGTGGTGCAAACTGAATTGTGACAACACGTATAATTAATCAGCGCCGTGCTGTTTAACTGATGATCCGGTGTTTTTACCTCCATGTACAAGAGTTCCTTTGTATAAGTCACCAAACAAGCAAAGGAAATGTCAGAATAACCTACTTTAATTATTTAAAATTAATAATATTCTTAATTTTACGTATTTCGATTCAAAATCCGGGGTGGAGGGGTAAGTGAGCCTCTTGCCTTAAGGTGCGGAGTAGGGCGATGTCAGCCAGTACACTAAGTAGAGCATTACAGTGAATAGATTTAGTTGTAGAGTAGTTTAATAAAAGTACTGTATATTATAGCAGCGTACTAGTGGTAGCATTAATAGTTGTAGTAATCTCTGTAATTGCCCTCGTGTATCGCGAGAGATAAATTGCAAGTGGCTTTCAAAGTGGACCGTTGAACCGTTTGTATTCTGTGAGGCCTCAACAAGATTCCTTTCAACGTCGCGAGATCTCGAGAGCCGCTGTGGTGCGAAGACTTCTTTGTTCAAGTGTTATCTAATATCACTTTATAAAAGTACAGATAACTACATGCGATGTAATGTATTCTACGATTTTTCTAGCGCCTCTTCCAGACTAACTAATCAGAGGCGCATATATACCTACATAATGCATACATGCCATGCATTACCTTGTTACCTTGTGCTGTCAGTTCGTTGAACCCTGGCGACCGTCATGATCAAGTTCCTCCATTTTCTTCTGTCCGCCGTCGCATCTCTCAGTTCTGTCAAATTCATTCTAGTTATTTCATGTATCTCGTCCATCCACTTTATCCTTGGTCGTCCTTGTTTTCTCCTTCCCTCTCCATATGCTAACATCATTTCCTTTTCCAGTCCGTCTGACCGCATGATATGTCCAAAGAACCTCAACTTTGCTCTTAGCACTGTTTGTTGAAGTGTTTCTTCTTTCTCAATTCCTATATCCCTGCGCACCCATTCGTTAGTCTTTTTCTCCGTCCATGAAATTCTCTGCATTTTCCTCCATATCCACATTTCGCATGCGTTAATCTTTTTTCTCGTTTTCTTAGTCAATGTCCATGTCTCACTGCCATATGTTACTGTTGGTATGATTAGAGCCTTCACCAATCTTTTTTTTGTGTCTATACTGACATGTTTGTCCTTCCATATTTTTTCCAGACCGTTCATTGCAGCTTTTCCTATCGCCACTCTACGATTTATTTCCATATCACATTTTCCTTCTTTTTCTATTACTGATCCCAGAAATGTAAAGCTTGTTACCGTTTCTATTTCCTCATTGTCTACTACGAAACTATCCTCCTCCTCTGTTGTCATAATCTTTGTTTTCTTTATATTGAAATAGAGTCCTGCTTTCTCACTTTCTCTCTTAAGCCTTCTTATTAGTTCTATCAAATCATTTTTATTTTTATTGCCGGCCAATAGTGTTGTGTCATCAGCGTATCTCAGATTGTTCAATGTTCTTCCCGCTATCTTTATTCCTTCTTCAGCTTCATCCATACCTGCATGCCTCATTATCCTTTCTGCATACAAATTAAATAGAAAAGGAGACAAAATGCAACCTTGCCGTACTCCGTTCTTTATCCTGAATCCGTCAGTATCTCCATATTCTGTTCTTATCACCGCTATCTGATCTTCGTACAATCCCTTAAGAAGTTGTACCAAGTGTTTCGGTATTCCCATTTCTACCAAAGTTTTCCACATCAATTCATGGTTAATACAGTCAAACGCTTTACTATAATCGATGAAGCATATGTGTACTTTCTGTCCATATTCCCTTTGTCTCTCCATAATCCATCTCATGTTGGCGATATGATCCCTTGTTCCACGAGATTTCCTAAACCCTGCTTGACTTTCAGGAAGCTCTCTTTCTATTGTACATTCCATTCTTTTATGTATTATTTTAAGTAATGCCATGCATACAGGGATAAAATACATACATTCATACATACATACATCCACATACATACATGCATACATACATACATACATACATACATTCACACATACATAGGCCTACTTAGATTTTATAGATTTATTTATGTGAGTTGAAGTTATCGAAAATAATTGTTTAATTAATATGCTAATTAGTATATTAATATTGATTGTGCAGCCTTCTTTTGACCCGAACCGAACAACTAAACTTTCTAAAACTGCAGACACATTCCGACCTAAGAACAATACTCAATTCGACCGCTGTCTTATACTCGAGTGGTGCCAGTCCGAAGTCAGTATGTCCAGCAGCGTTAAACAGAGACTACTGCTTCCGCTGATGGAAATATATCTAATTAGAACATAAGTTACTGAGACGTCGACATGATCGGCAGCCACACGGTGACGCTAAGCAATCGATAATAACATGCTCGTCTAAGACACCCTTAAAGCGCTTCCTCCAGTCGTTATAAATTCTGTTCAAACGCCAGTTATTGTTCAGGTCCGCCATTTAGAGTAAGGTCAACGTTAATGTCCGTCCCGTAGAATTATAGAAAACTTGGCCCCAAATTCGGGGCTGATTTGGGAAGGATGATGATTTAACGTCGCCCTCCTCCTCGTTTATACAAGCTTAGGACTAGCATAACACCGTGATAGGTAGAGTTTCCATTGCTTATCGCCATTCTATGGCCACCAAGGGACAGAATCGCCGAATGTTCGCGAGCATCGATCACTCCGGATGACGGACTATATTCTCAAAGCGCTATAGAAGTTATTGATGAATCATTGTAAGTGAGAGGAGGCGGATGAGTTGCTGAGGTAGATTTAGTTGACGAGATATCTTGGAACGTCGAGAATAGGATGAATTAAGAGGATTTTGTCCTTCGACTGAACCATAATAAATTATTGTTCATGATAGACCCTATATCTTTGTAGATATCTACGATTATTTGTATAAGATAATGGATATGAACTTCTGTGAAACTGCAATGCATTTGCAATGTAAACAAGACGTGATACTTCCTGACCGCCATTGGCGTTGCGATGCGTAGGCGGTGACCCGTCAAAATAGCCCCGTCAAAATAGCCCCGTCAAAACAACCCCGTCAAAATCGCCCAGCGTCAAAATAGCCCCGTCAAAATAGCCCCGTCAAAACAGCCCCGTCAAAATCGCCCAGCGTCAAAATAGCCCCGTCAAAATAGCCCCGTCAAAACAGCCCCGTCTTAAACGACTACGACAGAAAACAATGTGAAAATGTTTTCCACAAGATTTATTCATTTATAAGAAGATACTAATAAAAGATATTACTATAAAAAAGAGACTACAAGCATGGAATGTTATATGTTTTTCTACGAAACGCGAATAAAAGTTTCTAGGTATTAGATAATAATTGTGACCATGCATCTAAAAAGAAAGTTAATGTCGATGTCTTAAGCAAGAGCCTAGATACTAAGATTATGCGCTATAGCGCGAAGGTATTCCAGAATTGCAGTTGCGCCATAAGTGGCCAATCTCAGTGCTTGGTTCCCGTTCTTTGAGTCATTATTTACTCACTTTTTTCTTTCGGCTTAGCGTTTGCAAATTATTTCTTGGAAGTACATGTAGGTGTTCCCTATTGACCTTACTCTTATCTTCATTCAGATACCCCGTCGATGTACTCGTTTGATATCACCAAATGGTGAACCGCTTTCCAGTTAACAAATTAATTTGTATTTAGTCAGTATGTGTCAGAACCACCTCTTTGAAGTATTGGTTCTACTTTTGTTGAAATCAAAACATTTCTTGTAACATTCAACTTATTAGCCGTTGTGGAACTGCTTGCCTTAATTGGCGTATTTATGGGGCTATTTTGACGGGGCTATTTTGACGCTGGGCGATTTTGACGGGGCTATTTTGACGGGATGCCGCGTAGGCGCTCTAACTCTTATTTTTTGACCGCCAGATGCGCTACGATGCATACGCGCTCATACTTTTACTTGCTGAGCGCTTTAACTTTACACGCGACAATTTATAAGGATTTTCAGATCATGTGTGTTATTGGTCCTGTAGTATGTCACAAGAAGTTGATAAACATCGGCGGTGGGGGAACTGACTTCCACCGGTTTGTATCAGTCCTAAGCGATCAAGGATGAGGACGTTAATGATCTTTGTTTGACACAGTGTCGTCAAACAGCAGCTAACCAAATCACTAGAATAACACCCAAACCCACCAACTCGTAGGGAAGGTTTCAGACGTTAGCGACTCTTGTTGGTCACAAGATGTCGCTTAACAATTAATGATAATTATAATGGTCGGCTTAGACACCTTTAACACGTATATGTGCCGTGCTATAAATTCAGCAAATTCGACAATAAATATTTAATCAGCTAAAGATATCCTTGCAGTCATTGTAGTCATAAGACGTCGTTAAACTTTGGAATAATTATAATAATCGCCAGATGCTTTCACACTTCTACTCGTAGGATAAAATCGACTTTAACGGCACTTAGCGAACATAGGATGTCGTAAAGCAGTTGTGATACAGTTCTCGTCTTAAACACCTTTAACAAACTTCCTTCAGAGGCTATAAATTTAGCAAATGCGTTTAGTCGTTAGCATTCCGCATCAATTATTCTTAAATGAAAATTATGGAAAGGTCGGCGTTAACGGCCCTTGGCGGCCACAATGTTATGCAGCAAGACATTTATAAAGCATCACTTAAGAGTCTCTCAGCAGCGTTCGGCACGTGGCCATCAAACAGCTGAAAAATGCATCTGTAAGAATCTAGAGAAAGCCATAACTATAGTCACATGCAACATTCGTGTCACGAACAGAGGTCGGAAGAGCATTCCAGATCCGTGGCGTCGCAACCGAAACGTCCCAACGAGCACGGGTGGTGGTTCGAAAGCAGGGTACAATGAAGTCATTTCACAAGACAGAACAGAGCGCCCCCGACCGTCTGAGTGCCAACTGGAAGGCACAGTTCGGCAATGTAGTCCGGAGCAGTGCCAGTCACAACCTTACAAACCAGCATAGCGATCTCGAATTGCACACGATCAGCAAGTGGAAGCCAATGGAGCTCACGTCGCAGGTAGTCAGATATGTACATGTCTGAATATTTTGGTAGGTGATAAGTCTGGCTGCTGCATTCTGAACGATCTGAAGTTGGTGAAAGCGGAACTCAGAAAGGCACTGGACGACCCCGTTACAGTGGTCTAGACGTGTGAGTACTGAGAACGAAAGAGTGTACTAGGACAGTCGCAACGCTCAGCGATAGCGTCCTCCGTATCATTCCAATCTGCCTGATATCATAGTACCTGGACCTGGAGATGTCTGACACAATGATCACCCATCCTAAGCCCACTATCAAGAATTATCCCAAGGTCCCTCACCACATCACATGACTGTTCACTAAGGGATTCCAATGCAAAGGCATCTGATCGATCCTACAACGTGCACGTATTGTAACGAAGCACAACTGTGTATTGGTCGGGTTGAGTCTAAGACGATAAACTAATTGTCGAATCAATTCAGTGACGTAGCGCAGTTGCTGAATTTCTATGGTCTGCAGAGAGCGTTTTAAAGGTGTCTAACAACCCAATCGCATTATACATTGTTTAGCGAAATCTTACGGTTACCAGGACCGGTAACGTTGACCGTGCTTTACGAGAGTATTGTATGTATGCCTGTATCGTAATCGTAATCTCAGGTGACAGGACAGATACAAGCTGTTGACAATCAAAAGAAAAACTGCCTACCGTCAGGTGATAACACCAGTGTTAAACTTGGATAAAAGAGGAAGGCTACGTTACTCACCTTCATTATGACTCGGCGTCGTTCAGCTGAAACTACCTACTGTACACGAGAATAAATCCATCGCTGCCTTGGATTCGGGTGGTATCTGTTCGAATCCTGAGTGAGTAAGCCGAAGTTATCGATTGCAATTGCGTCTTTAGCCGATGTTAACATAGGCAGGGATTAATATGCTAAATAAGAAATTTATATTCATTATGGAACCTTCTTGACCCAAACGGAACCACTAAATTACCCAAAACTGTCGACACAATCCGTCAACCAAACCCAGGAACAAGTATACGGCGTTTTTCACAATTCTCGTCTCGGCCACTGCCTCATATTTGGGTGATGCCAGTCCTAAGTCGGAATGAAAGGGAGGACAATGCTAATATTTCTAATTAGAAGATTAGTTAATGAGAGGTCGACGTAATCGGCAGCCACGAGATGTCGCTAAACAATAGATAGCACGGTGCTCGACTTAGACACCTTTAAAACACTGTTGTATAAGACTATATAAAATCAGAAATTGCGTGATCACCAGCGATTCAGCAGCGAACAGCTTATTATTTTACTTATGAAGTGAGGTCGACGTTTACGGCCCATGGCGGCCACATAATGGTGATAAACAACGGGAAAACTGCCTAGCATGTGATGATGCTAGTCCGAAGCCTGTATAAACGAGGGGGGCCACGTTAATCGTCTTCGTTACGAGACAACGCCAGTAGCCTAAACAGAAACTTTCTGCAGAATTCTCGCCTGAATTGCGGGTCAAACCCAAAGCAGATTTCTATAATTTTACCGGGCGGGTGTTCAACATAATCGACAAATATTCGCGGAGAATTATAAATTTGTGCTCGAGTTTCCATGCATGTACTATTATAACTAGTGACTTCTATAGCGTTTTTAGAGTAAAGGTTCGTCATCCGGAGTGATCGATGTGACCTTATGGGAAGTAACTATCGTTTCTTCTTTTTGGACTAGTTAACAACTAACTGTATGGTAACAAAGACCCTTAGCGTCGCCCTCCTCCTTCTTCCAGGCTTGGGACTGGCACTGAGACTGGCACAAAGCACGGAGGTGCAATGCACGAACGATTCAGTGGCGGAGGTAACTTTGCCCCTGCGTATCTTGGTCACCGATCCTCGTCTCCGCTTGGCCAGAAGTCAGACCTGGCTGAACTCGTCTTCTCTATCGTTTGATGGATGGATCCACAGTTTAACGGCAGCTTATGACTACATAGGCCGTTGCCGCCGACAAAGATTAGTTTTGGGCATATTACAGCTCAATTAAAAAAAATTCCTGAATTTATAGCGACTGCAGGAAGCGTTTTAAAGGTGTTTAAGCGAGAACTTCATCATCGATTTTTAGCGACATCTTTTGGCTACCGATACGTCCCGTAAGATTATAGAAAAACCTGGCCCCAAATTCGGGGCGTCAGTTGTGAAGGACTTTTTTGTTCACGTTCGCTCTGTGGTAAGGAAGATGATTTTACGTCGCCCTCCTCATTTATACAGGCTTCGGTCTAGCATCACTCCATAGTATTGTATTGTATGTATGTATGTATGTATGTATGTATGTATGTATGTATGTATGTATGTATGTATGTGTGAGCACTTGTTATAGCGCCCCTTCAAGATTTCTACTCAGAGGCGCTCCCGACTACAGCGCGGACACTGAATCGGAGTTTCACGCCGAAGCGCATGAGCAATTGCGAGTGAAGGACTTGCCCAGGGTCCCTACGCGGCGGTTTTGAGGTGGATTCGAACCCGCAACCCTGCAGCTGCAAGGCACCGAACATACCCCTACACCACCGCGCCCCACTCGGTTGGTGCCAGTACGAAGTCGGATTGAAGGGGAAATATATATAATTATAACTAAAACAGATGTTAACGAGAGTTCGACGTATCGGTAGCCAAGAGATGTCGCTAAAAAATCGATGATACAGTTCTCGCTAAAACACCTTTAAAACGCTTCCTTCAGTCGCTATAAATTCAGGAATTTTGTTTAAACGATAGTCTCCTTCCATAAGGTCAGATTGCCGTTAATCTCCCTCCCGTAAGATTATAATAATAATATCATATTTTTTCTTTAATGAAGCGCCTGACAAACGCACTGCGCTGTACATTTACATGTTATGACAATTAAATAATTCACAAGAACACAATTAAATGACAGAAGACATAAATCTCAACTACTAACAGAACAGACAGCCTTCAATAAAAGGCGCTAATAGCAGCCTACAAAGCATGTCTCTTAGCCAGTGTGCTATCCAATGCGCTATCGGGCCCCAAAAATAGAAATAGAAAGCTTGGTCCCAAATTCGGGGCGTCAATTGTGAAGGAGTTTTTTTTCACATGCGCTCTGTGGTAAGGAAGATGATTTAACGTCTCCTCCTCATTTATACAGGCTTCGGTCTAGCATCTAGAATTTCCATTGTTTATCGCCATTCTTTGGCCGCCAAGGGACAGAATCGTCGAATATTCGCGAACATCGGATCACTCCGAATGACGGACTATGCCCTCAAAGCGCTATAGAAGTTATTGACGAATGAAGAGGAGTTGCTGAGGAGGATTTCGTTGAGACGAGAAATCTTGAAACGACGAGAATAGGATGGATTAAGGGGATATTTATTGTCCTTCGAATCAACGATAATTATTAATCGATTTTTCTTTTATAGATATCTATGCAAAATTTCTGATGACCTTTTTTTGCTTTTCCGTCTGTTTTTCAACAAGAACCTTGTCAAATCTCATTTTTTACTATTTTCCTATTTTTACCTGATTTCTTTCACAAAAAACACATTTTCAGACCTGATTTTGCGCGCCCCCCCTGTCCTGCGCCCGGGGGCGACCCCCCCTCGTTACGCCACTGTATCTATGACTATTTGAATTAAATAATAAATATGAATTTCTTTGGATAAGGAACGATTTCCATGTGTTACGTTCACTGTTTCCACCAATAATTACTCGTCATTATAATCTGCGACCCAGACCTCATGATTTCACTCTGCCGGATAGGGATGATCGAAATTTTATACCTAGAGTACTTTATGATGTATTGGCTAAACAATAATTTTCTTTAGCAATAGGTCTCAGTCACTAATACATTCCTAACCCTCTTATCTATTTGACTATAATATATTTTATTTTTTGTCTAATCGATATCTAAACTGTTGATTTTGTAATCTTGTTGCGTTTGTGTCAACGAGTTTTTGAAATAAAGGAATAGTAGTAGTAGTAGTAGTAGTAGTTTGAAACTGTAGTGCATTTGTTACGTAAACAAGACGTGATACTTCCTGACCGCCATTGGCGTTTCGGTGCGTAGGTGCTCTAACTCTTGACCGCCAGAGGCGCTACTATGCATGCGCGCTCATACTTTTACTTTCTGAGCGCCAGAGCGCTGTGTTGACAAAACGCTTTAACTTTCCACGCGAGAATTTATAAGGATGTTCAGATCCTGTGTGCTATTGGTCCTGTAGTATGTAACAAGAAGTTGATAAACATCTGGGAAACGGGGAAACTTACTTCCACCGGTTTGTATCAGTCCTAAGCCTCGATCAATGATGGAGACGCTAATAATCTTTGTTTGACACAGTGTCGTCAAACAGCAGCTAACCAAATCACTATAATAACACACAAAACCACCAACTCGTAGGGAAGGTTTCAGACGTCAGCGACTCTTGTTGGTCACAAGATGTCGCTTAACAATTAATGATAATTATATGGTCGGCTTAGACACCTTTAACACGTATACTTGCGGAGCTATAAATTCAGCAAACTCGACAATAAATCAGCTGAAGAATACGGCAAGGAAAGTGAAAAAATATCAGATGTCTACAAAATGCACAATGATCCGAATCCAAGTAAATACGACAGTAACACAACACGCTGCGTTTAATTTCATCGCTTCAAAAACACTGCTATACTCGAAGAAACGACAATCGATAATAGAAACTCTTATCAAATGAAATGAAAAATAATTATTACCTTTGAAGACGTCAAGGGCCATTGTAATAATCGTGAAATGCTGCCAACTTCTTTGTCATAATTATGACAGGTCGTTGTTAGCGGCCACAATGTAATGTAACAAGACTTTTATAAAGCGCCACTGAAGAGTCTCAGAAGCGCTCAACAAGTGGCCATCAAACAAATTAAAAATTACGCCTTTAAGAGTCTAGAGGGTTATCTAATAGCCACATGCAGCAATAGTGGAACGAATAGAGGGCGGAAGAGTATTCCAGATCTGTGCCGCCGCAACAGAAAAGTCCCGACGAGCACGGGTGGTGGTTCGAAAGCAGGGTACAATCATTTCATTTCGCGAGGCAGACCGGAGCGCCCGCCGACCACTTTGAGTGCCAATTGTAGGGCACAGTTCAGCAATGTGGTTCGGAGCAGTGCAAGTGGTCGAGACGTATGAGAACAAATGAGTGAACTAGCGCAGTAGCAGCGCTCAACGACACCGTCCTCCGCATCACTCCGATCTGCCTGAGCTCATAGTACCTGGAACTGAAGATATGTGACATCTGATCGGTCATCGTAAGTTCACCACCAAGATGCACCTCTATGTTCCTCACCACCTCACAGGACTGACCACTAAGGGATAAAAATGCAAAGGCATTTTGTTGGATCCTACAACGTGCACGTGTTGTACCGAACACAACTGTGTATTTGTCAGGTTGACTCTTTAGAAAGTTTAGAGTCTAAGACGATAGCGTTAATCCACATAATTTATTCGAGGACGCAACGCAGTTGCCGAATTTATATCGTCTGGTGAGCGCGTTTTAAAGGTGTCTAACAACCCAATCGCCTTATACATTGTTTAGCGAAATTTTACAGTTTCCAGGACCGGAAACGTTGACCGTGCTTTACCAGAATATTGTATGCATGCCTTATCGTAATCCTAATCTCAGGTGACAAGGAAGATACAAGCTGTTGATAAACAACAGAATAGTGCGTATACCATCGAGTGGTGCCACCAGTGCTAAACTTGGATAACGGAGGAAGGCTACGTTACTCATCTTCATAGAACGAGTATGCGAATATTACGAATATTAAGATTTTTAGAAATTTACGAATATTGAGGAATATTTAAAATGGCCAACGAATATTAAATTTTTTAAATTTCTTTTAATTCTCAACTCTTCAAAATCCGAAATTAATTGTACAAAATTCAGTACCAAAAACTAGGCATTAGAACAAGAACAGTTACATGTCACAGTTACTCATCTTATATCAGTAACTTCACTTAGTTTATTGTTCAAAATCTCAAAAGGCGATGCGGGCTGATCATGCGGCATTCACATTCGAGAGTGAGATAGTTAATTTTCGTCCTCAAAACGGAAAAAGTGACGTCATCAACGAATATTTACGAATATTAAGCCCCAAGTCACGAATTCTCGTTCTATGCTCATCTTTGTTATGACGCGGCATCGTTCAATAGAAACTACCTACACGAGGATAAGTCCACCACTCCCTTGCATGAGGGCGGTGTCTATCCGAATCCTGAGTGGTGAGTAAGTTATCGATAGCCATTGCTTCGCTAGCCGATGTTAACATAGGCAGGCATTAATCCTAGGGCTACCAAGCTTTTTTTGTAACACTGACTACCAAGGGGGGGGTGGTTACCCCCCCTGGATTTCGTGTTTGGTTTCACATATCGTAACTTGTAATATAGCATTGGATTCAACATTCATTTCTGCACAGAATGGTATATTTAGTTGTACATTATGTGAATGCACCTCGAAATTACATCACTTTTAACAATTGAACCCATTAATTAGCAATATTTTATATTATTGCGTACATTTTGTGCTTTTTGGATAAACAAATGTAAGATTATGTGTGTTTTGAAACTAATCTATGTATAAAGGATACACATAATCATCCCTAAACATGTTTATATAGTATAAATGTACATCCATACATATATATATCCATAAATATATATCGGTTTACGTTGTAATGCTGTATTCAGCCATTTTCACACAGATTACGCGTATTATTATTTATTTTAATCACTTCCGGTATTCAAAAGACAAAGATGTAGGTATGCAAATGAAGCCCTACATTCCCTCTAAAGAATGGTATCTTTGTTTCTCTTCCAGGAAGACAAATGAATACGCTACAGACAAAAAACAAAGGGGGGGAGTGCTTCCATTTAGCCATTTTTCACGCATGTTACGCGTATTATTATTTATTTTGAGCACTTCCGGTTGTCTCAGGTCAACTCAGTGACCAGAGAAATGTAGCCCCACATTCCCTCTATAGAATGGTATAATTTGTTTCTCTTAATATTAAATGACGGATAAGATATATTCGAAAATGCTAGGGGGGGGTATCCACCCCCTGGTGCCTCGGGTATCATCAGGTATAACTTTTGAATGGCGTTGGATACCACCATAATGTTTACCTCAAAATGTGCGCCAATGAATCTGCTACAGCTACCTAAAATGCCAAAATTATATTCCATATGGAAACAAAAAAATTTCATAAAAACGTAGGGGGGTGGCAACCACCCCCCCCCTGGTAGCCCGAGGGTTTATATGCTAATTAAGAAATTAACATTCAGTGTGGAGCCTTCTTGATCCGATCGGAACAACTAACTTTCCCAACACTTTCGATATAGTCCGTCAACCAAAACCCAGGAACACGTATGCGGCGTTTTTAACAATTCTCAACTCGGCCTTATATTCGGTTGGTGCCAGTCCAAATCCGGAATTAAGTGAAGGGCGATGGTAATCACATCTCTTATGCTGCAGTTTCGTGAAGCAGTAACTACCACTAAGGATAGACATCTATCTAATCAGAAGTTAGTGAGGTTCGATATAATTGGCAGCCACGAGATGTCGCTAAGCAATAGATAGCACGATGCTCGACTTAGACACCTTTAAAACGCTTTCTTAAGATCCTATAAAATCAGACGCGTTTTATCACCATCCGTAATCATTCAGCTCTTGATAAACAACAGAAATATGCGTATACCATCGAGTGGTGCCACCAGTCCTAAACTTGGATAAAGGAGGAAGGCTACCTTACTCATCTTATTTATGACACAGTGCCGTTCAACAGAAAGTATTCCTAGACGAGAATAAGTCCACCAATGTTTTGCATACGGGTGGTGCCTGTCCGAATCCTGAGTTAGTGAGTTATCGATTGCAATTGTTTCTTTAGCCGATGTAAACATAAGCAGGAATTAGTAAGCTAATTAAGAAAGTTGTATTTATTATGGAGCCTTCTTGACCCGACCCGAACAGACACACTAAATTTCCCAAAACCTCCGACACAATCCGTCAGCCAAACCCAAGAACAAGTATACGTCGTTTTGCACAATTCTCGTCTCAGCCACTGCCTTATGAGGGTGGTGCCAGTTCGAATCCGGAATGAAAAGGAGGGCGATGGTTACCGTATCTCTTATGATGTAGTTTGGTGAAGCACTAACTACCAATAAGGATGGACATGATATTAAATCCGAAGTTAATGAGAGTTCGATGTAATCGGCAGCCACGAGATGTCGCTAAGCAATAGATAGCACGATGTTGACTTAGACACCTTTAAAACGCTTTCTTAAGATCCTATAAAATCAGACGCGTTTTATCACCATCCGTAATCATTCAGCTCTTGCTGGTGAAGTGAGGTCGATGTTAACGGCCATTTGGCGGCCATATATACTGGCGATAAACAATGGGAAAAACTGCCTAGCATGGGTGAAGTTAGTCCGAAGCCTGTACAAACGAGGAGAGTGGTGTTAATCTTCGTTTCGACTCAACGCCATTAAAGAGAAACTTCCTTCTCAATTCTCGCCCCCAATTTGGGGCGTGTCTTCAGAAGAGAGAGAGAGACAGACAGACAGAGACAAACAGGCAGGCAGACAGACAGACAAACAGACAAAGACAGACAGACAGAGACAGACAGACAGAGACAGACAGACAGAGACAGACAGACACAGAGACAGACAGACAGAGAGAATGACAGAGATAGACAGACAGACAGACAGGAAGCGGACGAGGAGGGAGGAAGGAATGGAGGAGGAGAAGGAGGAGGAGTTTCCAGAGTATTGCATGTATGCCTGTAGTGTATCCAGAGTGTCAATAGCAGTGGCATATCGGACAAGGCGTTATTATTGTTGACAATAATAATAATAATAATAATAATAATAATAATAATAATAATAATAATAATAATAATAATAATAATAATAATAATAATAATAATAATAATAATAATAATCTTTTCTTTATTAAGCGCCTGACAAACGCACTGCGCTGTACATTTACATGTTATGCAATTGAAACAATCTTAACTAGTTAACTACTAACAGAACAGACAGCTTGCAATACAACGGCGTTAATAGAGCCTACAAAGCATATCCGCCCTACGGGGCTCGAACTCGGTACCTCTCGCTCTCTACGCCAGATGTTATCCAATGCGCTATCGGGCTCCACAAAAACAACAACAGCAAAATGCCTACCATCGGGTGATACCACCAGTCCTAACCTTGGATAAAGGAGGAAAGCTACCTTACTCATCTATATGGCACAGTGCCGTTCAACAGAAAGTATTCCTATACGAGAATAAGTCCACCAATGCCTCGCATGGGGGTGGTGCCTGTCCGAATCCTGAGTGAGTGAGTTATCGATTGAAATTGTTTCTTTAGCCAATGCAAACGTAGGCAGGAATTAATAAGCTAATTAAGAAAGTTATATTCATTATGGAGCCTTCTTGACTCAACCCGAACTGAAACACTGAATTTCCCCAAACTTCCGGCAGAATCCGTCAACCAAAACCAAAGAACAAGTATACGACGTTTTGCACAATTCTCGTCTCAGCCACTGCCTTATGAGGGTGGTGCCAGTTCGAATCCGGAATGAAAAGGAGGGCAGTGATTACTGTATCTCTTATGATGTAGTTTGGTGAAGCACTAACTACCACTAAGGATGGACATAATATCAAATCCGAAGTTAGTGAGAGTTCGATGTAATCGGCAGCCACGAGATGTCGCTAAGCAATAGCTAGAACGATGCCCGACTTTGACACCTTTAAAACGCTTTCTTAAGATCCTATAAGATCAGGCGCGTTTTATCACCGCCCGTAATCATTTGCATCTTGCTGTTGAAGTGAGGTCGATGTTAACGGCCATTGGCGGCCACATATTGGCGATAAACAATGGGAAAAAACTGCCTAGCATTGGGTGAGGCTAGTCCGAAGCCTGTACAAACGAGGAGAGTGGCGCTAATCTTCGTTTCAACTCAGTAAAGAGAAACTTTCTTCTTAATTCTCGCTCCAATTTCGGGTAGTCTCCAGAAGACAGACAGACATACATAGACAGACAGACAGAGACATACAGAGACAGACAGACAGAGACATACAGAGACAGACAGAGACAGACAGACAGAGACATACAGACAGAGACATACAGAGACAGACAGACAGAGACATACAGAGACAGACAGAGACAGACAGACAGAGACAGACAGACAGAGACATACAGAGACAGACAGAGACACACAGAGACAGACAGACAGACAGAGACAGACAAAGACAGACAGACAGAGACAGACAGAGACAGACAAAGACAGACAAACAGACAGAGACAGACAGACAGAGACAGACAGACAGACATACAGACAGACAGAGAGAATGACAGAGATACAGACAGAGACAGACAGACAGATAGACAGGAAGCGGAGGAGGAGGGAGGAAGGAATGGAGGAGGAGAAGGAGGAGGAGGAGTTTCTGTTGAGGGGGATTTCGTTGAGTACGATAAAATCTTGGAATGACGAGTATCGAATGGATTAGGGTAGGAATAATAATTATTGTCCTTCGAATGAACTACAATCACTCGTCGATGTTTTCTTTATAGATATCTATGATTTTATATATAATTATAAGGTATGTATGTATGTATTTCTTTGAAACTGCAATACATTTGTTATATAGACAAGACGTGATATTTGCTGACCGCCTGAGGCGCTGCCATGGATAGGCGATCCAACTGTTACTTGTTGACCGCCAGAGGCGCTGCGATGCATAGGCGGTGCTCTAGTCTAATGTCTTGACCGCAGAACGGCTTGAACTCTCCATGCGACAGTTAAGTTTTTCCTTTGTTGAGGCCTTGCCTCCTGGGTTCGGCCCCAACATGTTTGAAGGAGTTTTGCTGCTTCACTCTTGGTGTTCAGGCCTTCAGGGTCGCTGCTCCCTCCGCTGTTCTGCGATGAGTGAGTGTAGTGAGCTACTTGTCTCCTATGCACGAGCCTCTATTAGGCAGCATCGTGCTTTCTCGGTTGTTGTATATAAAATCTGG
>JACEVL010002193.1:0-15000 GCA_020284085.1 Aporrectodea caliginosa
AGAAAGATATTGTTGCGCCAATTATAAACGATTTCCTATGTAACGTCGTAAAAGCAAATACGGCCACTAAAGTACCATCGACAAAGATCGTGCTGAAATACAACAGCAACTGGGATAAGATGTAGGCCTATTCTTGGCTCACGCATAAAGATGGGCGGATGTTTTGCAAAGTCTGCTCTGCGGCCAATAAAGACAACAGCTTCGCTAAGGAGGGTGCAGGTAACTACTGCATTGTACTTTTCTTGTGGATTATGAAGTTTGAACCGATTGCTTTGGGCCTTTAGCGGTTTTGGACGTGCCTACAGCATACCTGTATTATGCCGTTATTGTATTGCATTGTATTGCATTTGGTCATTAATAAAGCGCTTCTATCAGCAAGAGCCTTACAAAAGCGCTCCCAGTGCGAGCAACCCCGAGAGAAAAGACAGGATTTTAGTTTTTTTTAAAGATGAGGAGCGACTACGAAAGACGATGGCGCAGCAGACCGGTTGGGAAGTGTTTTATTGTAAAGCAGTCATTACAATTTTCACAACTATTTCGTATAGGGGGTCGTCCATTAATTATGTCACCAAATTTTAGGCAGTTTTAACCCCCCCCTCCCCTTTTCAACAACTGTCAAACTTTGACTGACCCCTAAAATTATGTCAACAATCCCAGAACCCCCGCCTCTACCCAAAAAGAAACACGCAAACATTTGTTGACATAATTAATGGACGACCCCTTATGTCATATACGCCCGGCGTGATGGCCGCTAGAAATGAGATACGTCAAAATCCCAGGTCGGGACGTACGTACGTCCTCTTTTTACTCTAACGGAAACACTGCTTGTAAGCAAACCATGTATGAAAAACTGCGAACAGTCCAATTTCAATCGTCCATTATAATTATAGAAGAAACGGAGTCAGAACGTCGCATACAGTGTTTTTCAATCGACGTCGACGGTCTTTGATGCGATAAGATAGGCTATCGTTAAACTATGAGATCCTTTGAGAATAGGGTTAGCAATTTGTTTTCTTAGCTTCGGCATATCGTGGCGTTTGACAAGTTCTGTCCCTAGCCACCTGATCTTCCCACCGACATTGTACGGTCAGTGTACTCGTTGTAGCTGGATTGGCTAGGGTGGATAATCCTTGGTTGTAGCGATCTTAAAATCGATCAAATTATGACCAAGGGACGTTCTTAATCGTAATCGTAAACTCCAAATTTCTAAGGCGCTACTTATTCACTAGGGCTGCGTCGTATCAGACTCCAGAGAGCGATGTCCAACGGAGGTCCGAGTCCGGTACCAGAGGGACCAGAGCGAGGTATACCGGGATTGCATAAGGGATTACACAGTAGTACACATAGAGGTCCTGAGTGGCCGAGTGGGTTGGTCGCCTGCTCGCCACGCCGGCGGCCCGGGTTCGCTTCCCGGTCGGTCGGTTTATCAGAGATTAATTTCTCGGATCTTTACTGCGGGTGGCTCGGTCGCAATATAAACGTGGAATACAATACAATACAACACAACACAATACAACTGGGGCGCGGTAGTGTAGGGGTATGTTCGGTGCCTTGCAGCTGGAGGGTTGCGGGTTCGAATCCACCTCAAAGTCGCCGCGTAGGGACCCTGGGCAAGTCCTTCACTCGCAATTGCTCATGCGCTTCAGCGTCCGCGCAGTAGTCGGGAGCGCCTCTGAATAGGAATCTGTAAGGGGCGCTATAACAAGTGTTCAAATACAATACAACACAATACAATACAATACAATACAATACAATACAATACAATACAATACAATACAATACAATACAATACACACATACGCAAACACACACACACACACACACACAAACACACATACACACACCTACACACACGCGTGCACACGCACACAACCTGTTTCTTTAAAAACGTCTCTGTTACGTTCTCATTACTGTAGTTTAATAGGATATCACGGCAAAAAACGCCGCTGTTGACGTTGGATCATTAATATAATAATTATAATTATTACGTAATGTAATACTGACAGCAAGAAAGTGAAAAAACAATTTCATGAAGCAATTTCTCAATTTATTGCCCCATCAGAAGTGTTTTAAAGGTGCTTAGGACGTTCATGATCTACTTATTATTTAACATAGCGAAATTTAAAATGATTCCTGACGATTACATCAAAGCGCAAATTTCCTCATTTATTGCGCCATTGTTACGCGTGTTAAAGGTGTCTAAAGACATCCGTCATAATTATGCTAGAGTTTAACTGTAAAAACGTTTGCGTTGATCTTCTTTTACGTAGCTAGAGGGCCATTTTGCATTTCCTTATTTGTATAAGCTAATGTAAAGACTTCTATAGCGCCACAGTTGATGGTCGCTATTGAACTAAATCGTATTGGTAGTTTCCGTTTTACGACGCTGTGAAGGTAATCAGTGTAGTATGTTGTCCAAATACTTAGGTCTGGCACCGTCCGAACAGTTGTTGGTTAGTTGCCGTTTAACTACGCTATGTTTTTTTTTCTTCGGTCGTAGCTTCTTCGTCTTCGCCGTCGCTCTCAGTTCTTCGTCTGATTCTTCTTGTGCTCGGCTTGCGGGCTCGTTTTTAGTCTGAGTCGTCTTCTGCACGTTCGATTTGACAGTTTGTAGTAATAATCAGTCGTCTTTTCGTTACATTAGAAGTTTGATCGGTAGGTTTAACTCTCCGAATTCAGTTGTTGGACTGGTAAATTGTTAACTGTGAGGAACTTCTGATTTGTCGACCATCGTAAGTTCATTTAAAACTTATTTTTTTTCTTTAGAACAAATGTTATGTAAACTAAATATGCACATTTTTCTATAGCGAACGTAGGTTTTCGACCCCGTTTAGCTTTTGTAGTTTAACCCTCAATGGGTCCTTGGGGTGCAATTGCACCCCATGGCCGATTCTATGGCTACTCACGTGTTATTATTAAAATTTCAGCAGTTATCTTCTAGGACATTGTAAGTGAACCATTTTTTCATATACTCATGCATAAAACGATAAAAAAAAAGTTGACGTCAATTTTTGCCAGCACAGATTCATCGGGGGTGCAAATGCACCCCAAAATTATAACGTTGATATTATGAACAAATTCAGGTAATTGGTGCTAATTAGGCCTACTGCAATAATTTGTTATGTTATTATCAATTATGTTAGAACATTCCTGATATTAGTTGGACCTTTTTAGAAGTCAGACATTTTTTTTTGCTTACATTTTCAGTATTTCAGTGGCAGAAGAATTGCTTACTCAGGGTATGACCTATGTAGGAACGATGCGCAAGAACAAACGAGACATTCCTCCAAGCATGATAGCAAAAAACAGAGACGAATTTTCTTCGATCTTTGCATTTGATGGCAACAAAACGTTGGTATCATATGTCCCAAAAAAGGGAAAGTCGGTCATTCTTTTGTCGACAATGCATCACGACAAGGTTGTCGATGGTCTGAAACAAAAACCAGAGATCATCCTTCATTACAATGCAACTAAGAGCGGAGTAGATAACATGGATCATTTGGCTTGCATCTACTCATGTAAACGAAAGATCAACAGGTGGCCAATGGTCCTATTCTTTGACATGCTTGACACAGCTGCCATTGCCAGTTTCGTGATCTGGATGTGCAATAACCCTGACTGGAATAAGTCGTCCAAAGCGATACGTCGTCGCCAATTCATCATCAGTCTCGGGGAGTCTCTTGCCGAGCCACTTATAAGAAGACGTTTGGACAAGCCAGCCCTGCTCAGAGGACCGATCATGGACGCAATCCAACTTATAGAACTGGACTCTGGAGAATTTGAAGCAGGAACTGAGATACCAGCTAAAGTGAAGAGGACACAGGGACGTTGTCATCTGTGCCCGCGCGAGTGTGACAGGAAGACGCGCAAATTCTGCGATAAGTGCTCTAGGCCTGCTTGTCCGGCACACTCTGTCAATAATTTACTGTGTGACAAATGTACGATTTAGATAATTATGTCATTTGTTAACTGGTGTAATATGTTGGCCGTATGGCATATCTTACCATCGACTAGTCCAGCGCAGAGAGCGCCTCTGAGTCGGTTTATTTCCCGAAGGGGCGCTATATAAATGTGTTGAATAAATAAATAAAAAAATAAAACATTGAACAGTATGTTTATATAAAATACATGGTATTCGATTACCGGTAGACAGAGCGTATCGTTGATTTATATTCTCAAACACTTAGGGGTGCATTTGAACCCCAAGGACCTGGAACGTAACTTTCTGACAAGGACCCATTGAGGGTTAAACAAGTGAATTATGCGTTCAAAAGGAAGAGTAGTCTTCTGGGCAACGAATTCAGTTAGTGCTTCTGTATACGGAAGATTACAGTTTATACAACATCTGACTTTCAAATATCTTGCAAGAAAATGTCTTTCAAGAAGATATTGACATCTAATGGAGTAAGGCCCTATACGAAATGATAAGGGACCGACCTTAAGAGAGTACGCGTAGCTTTTCTGAAACCAGTGATGAAACTTTGAATAGGAAGTACCCTTGCATTTTCGGATATCGTCATTAAGATGTGATGAATAATAAAAGAGTGTATAAAATCCAAATAGTGACTGTATTTCTTCATCAAAAAAGGAGTCTATCGGTGGTATCACCAAAACATTCGCCAATGAAAATTTCTTCAAGTCGCTCTGCAGATCAGGCTCCTGCAGAATGCGTTCACATACATTCAACAATTCGTTGTATTTGCGATACTTGTAAAGGTACAAAGCACGATAGCATTCAGCTGTGTTGCACTGAATGCCGAAGTCATTGCGAATCACATTGTAGAATGAAGTGACATTTTCTAAAGCATGTTCCATCAGAGCATCAATAACAGCTGTTTCTGTAACAATCAAAGGATTCACAACAGCAGCTTCGGTTTCTGTCAAAGAATCTGTTCTGTCGTAAACGATCTGTCTGAAATGAGTATCTAATTTCATTGAAACAATATACTTCGGTTTTATTGACGCATTAAAATATTTGTCCATAGGAAATGCTGAATCAGGCAGACCATCATAAGAATTGAAATGTTTGGATATTCTTTCGGCAGATAATACGGCTAAATAATAAGCAAACACCTCTGGTGATAGACGCAGATCCAGATAAAACCGCCTGCCAATGTAATGAATATTATTGGTAATCTTCTTGTGAAGCACACACAATCCAACGATTCTTACGACATCGTCAATAAACAGCAGACAACCTGCATTTAGTGTTTCCTTATCTTTTTGAGAAGTGTGATCTACGAGAACTGCTAAGCAGAAGCCTAGTGCTTGTTGGTATTCTGATGTGGCAAAATGTAGGGCAGCCAAATAGGCCAAAGCTGCAGGAGCAATGCCGCCGGATTGTGAATCGTGGTATTTTAAAGCTTTTCTAAGAGACTCTTTTGACATGAGAGACACTAGTTGAAATTCTGAACGGTTTTTTGATCCAGTTAAATTTTCCATCAGCCTCTGAACACGCAGGAATTGATACCGGCACCTTTGTGTTGTGAACGTTTTCGGAAAGTTATGATACTTAGACTTTATAGTTTTACTCTGTATCGAAGTTTTGTTGATTAATTCGACAAAAAGATTGCTGTCTAAAGAAATCTCTCCACAACTTAAACTATATGCAATATGCAAAATAAAAAGTAGATTGTCAAAGTGCGTGAAGCAAAAATCGTTCTCGATTGTTGGCGTAACTCCGAATTTCCTTTTTCTTTCATCTTTGATGTTTATTGTTTTATAACTAGGTTGTGAGCGGTTTCGTAGTCCTGAACTTGATCTGCATTGAATTGCTTTACGACAAACTTCATGAGAATGTCTGAATCTGAACAAAAACAACGATTCCAATGATTCTAGTACAAGCGCTTTTCGAACTTCTAAAAAAGGAAACAAGTAATCCACAAAATGTGGCATTAGGTCCAATGTTCTTTCAAGTTTGAAATGTGTCTGAATGACTGGCATTATGTAGTTTTCTAAAAACCAGTGACATAGAATGCTGGAATTGCAAAATTCACTTATTCGCGTTTCAGTCTTCTCGAGCATTGTGGAGCTCGATGGATCATGAAATAAATTTGCTTGAGGGATAAAATAGTTTGGAACGTATTTCCTCTTTAGCCATTCTAAGACCTTTTTTAATAACTCACTACAGATTGCAATTAGAGAAGAGGAATTCCACCATTCAGGTGACATCTCTTCACAAGCCCATAACATCAGCGTCTTTAAATGATACGGATGGAGAACCTCATCTTCCTTTCGACAATCCTTTTGTATCAATTCTCTCTTTGAAAAGAATCTCAGCAAATGATAGACAATCTGTTGAATTTGGGTCCAACTCTGAAGTAAAATTATTTCCGCGAATGAAAATGACAATCTCCACTGATTTGTATCGTCTTTGCAAGAACGATGCTGAGCGTATACAACATGACAACCGTTTTGTACGACCTCAGAGATTACGGCAGTCGTCGGCCATACGTATTTTCTTGGTCGAATAGGCCAATTTTTAGCGTCTGTTGGCCACTGAGGGCAAAATATGCTATAGACTCTGTCACGTCCCAAAGTGTTATAATCACTTAGCGTTTTAATTGCAGGACCACTAATGATGTTTGTCAACATGCTTATATTCGATGTATGAGGGAACTTATCCACAGATGAATTTACAAAACCAGCCATATTTAGCGACATGTAGAGACCTGTACGGACTGTAGGCCTATAGTTAGATGCGTACCTTTTATATTTCCAATTATAGTTCAGATCACCCAAATTTCGTAATCGGACAAAACCTGGAAACCTGTGGCGTGTTTCAATTCTGTAGCAATGGATCGTATCCGATAGGCCACTCAAATCACTTGGCAACACTGGAAAGTCGTCACTGAATGCCAGCTGATCAATATTGGAAATTAATACATCGGTGTCGCCAATGCATGTATTCACCGGTCGGATGTAGAATTCCGCAGCGCTGCCACATTCAATCCAGTACTGTTTTGGTACAGATAACGAGGTCGCGAATAGGTTATGCATGTGGTCAGTAACGACAGGAACCGACTTTGGAAGCAATTGACATGTGCTAGTGATGAACCAGGATGCCATTTCTTCATTCGATTCACCCGCATAGTCCGCCATCTTGATCAAAAATATTTATTTCCATCCTACATATTCATCATCATAATCACTATAGTAACCATCAACATAATTATCATGTATCATCATCACAATCATCATAACCATTGTCATCTTCATCAGTATTGGCGCCATCTTTATTACAATGATCATAATCATCATCATCGCCATAATCATCACAAGTATAATCATCTTCATCATCATCTGTAACATTATAATTTTGATAATCGGCATAATAATCAACTTTATTATCATCGCTGTCAATTCAGACACCAGCCGAGATCGCTCACCGAGGTCGAAGGCCAAATTGAAGCGCAGCAGACACAGCGCACCGGTGTCAAAGAAAGTGGCTTCCGTTTTAAAAACCACATCCAGTTACAATGGCCATAAAACTTATCTTTCGTATTTGACTCAAAACTATTACAATTTTCTATTTGGTTTCTCCTAAGAATTTTATCTTTGGATTACGTTTCACTTGAAGCGACCATCAATCGATGTTTGCTGCCTTTGATGTTGCGCTGCAGAAGGCACCAGATTAGGTTCGCGCATTGGAAGTAATTGACGTAACTGGGACCTTCAGGATACTGGATTTCTGGTCCCATTCTCTGTTCTGTTCGCTCTGGAAATACTGTTAGGCCTATGTCGTTTAGGTCCAGTCTGATCGGATTTCTTCTTTTTAGCATCATGTCTTCCGATTTAAAATGACCTTAGTATGGCTTACGAAACAACGAACGTCCACCGACAATTACCCTAACACAGTGATTTTCAACCTCTGGAAGCTTAGTGACGGAACCTCCGCACCCACATCTCTCCTTCTCTAATCACAGCGCCAACCTCTCGCGCACCTGCTTCGAGTATACACGTGACATCCGCCGCCTTCGACCCATACTCGACTTTAAAACTGCTTCCACTATTGCTTCCTCCATTGTCAACTCTTAGCGTGATTACTCTTATGAAAGTTTACCTCAAATTCGATTCCATCCATGCTAAGCGTTTGTAACTCATCCAAAATTAGGGTTTTCATACATTAGGCCAAAGGAGGATATGTCCTTCTTTTAGACCTCATGTTCTTTGCCCGGCAGGCAAAGCTAAGAACGTGGAAAATTTCCTACCTTTTGTATATTTGTTGTATTGTTGCATTGGGACCAATTGGGCTATAGGCTACTATTTTGTGTAAGTTTACCGACTTGATGAGCGCTTGTTGTCCCTAAGTTCCCATAAAGGCTAAAGGGCCGAACAGGCTAACAGTCCGGTCTACTTACTTACTTATTTCTTTATTGCAGCTTTATTTTTTTTCTATTACCAGACGTTTCTAGACCCTGATAATTATGTGTAATGTTACAGTGTATCTATAGACTGCTTATGGTCAAAGTGCCAATTTAATTTTTTCAATTTTACCGTTTCTTGGTTACTTAGGAGACACCGAAGTCACCGAAGTCCGGAGTGAAACATTCAATGCATCCTCTTTACTCTGCCTTTCCGGCTTTCTGTGTCCTCCTCTTCCTATCCAAAATTCACTCGCCCGAGATGTCACCACCCGGACACTCAAGCAAAGAAACGCTGCACCACCATATCACTCCTGAGTTGAAATCACTCCAGTGACTGAAAATGCCAAAGCGCAACCAATTCAAAGTCCTATCGCAAAACAACACTCACTTCAATATCCCAGCCAAGGTACCTTTGCGAACTCTTCGCCATACAACACCCGCTCTTCCCGATCCTGCTCCTACCTCATTCTCCTCACAGTCGCCACTGGTTTCAATTTCTCCAACCGACCGTGGAATTTTGCATATTCTCAGTTCCTTCACCAATAACGTTCCTCACCCACCTTCATCTGCCTCAGGCTCATCTTTTTATCACCCAAAGGCTCTCCGTCGAAAATTGAAGTCCCGCCTGTTTAAGAAATTTCTTACTGTAATCTATCTGATCCTCTGCCTTCGAAGCTTTCTAGTCTTCATTGAAACCCGCCTTAGCAGCTGCGCGTCCTTTCTCGCTGGTCTATCTGGCAAAAAGACTCTGATATGACGCAGCGCTCGTTAATAAGCTGGCGACGAGCACTTAACTTAAGGTAACGCCATAAAAATTTGGATATTACGAATACGATTATATGCAGTGTACGAGCATATAAAATGCAACAATAGGCCTATATTCTGGTTGGGGAAATCCTTCTCTCTCTTTTTCGTCTAGTACCCTGGATGGCGAGTTGGAATCCTCCCTTCTTTTTTCTCCTGTCCGCGTTAATCGACCTCTCCTGTCAGGCATATAGTTTTGCCAACCACCACAGTCGATGCGCATTGACTAACTCGATAAGAAGAACGACACGATGACGTTTCAACAGTTCAGATTCTTACAAACGATCAACAGTCAACCGACAAAGAACGCAACTGACTGTCTGCTGTCTAACCAAAAGCTGAACAACTGAACTGCTCTGATCTCAGCTAGTCCCCTTCTTCTGACTCGCGATCCCCTGTATAGTCCACAGAGAGCGTGAACCTTAAGATAAGTCACAGGGGAAAAAAAAGAGATTCAAGGGGGACTCTAGAGGGGACATCGAAGGTATTGGATGGAGACAACTAGGGACAAAGGGGACTCGATGAGGCTCAAAGGGACAACGGGTACTCAGAGGAGATTCAGGGGGAACTCAAGGGGGACACAGGGGAGCTCAGCACTTAGTGAACCCATCAATCGTTACAGACAGAAAACTTATGGAAGGGGTGTCCCTTGCACCCGAAAAATACACCAAGCCTTATAGGTGATAAGTACCTGTCCCCTCTGCCTTGAATTTTTGATGATGCATCTATACGCATTTCCCTAATAGAAAGTTTTATATTGGAATTGTGGTTTAATTTACGATTTCAAACAATGTACTGCCTAACATTAAAATTGCGTTATCCGATCTATGACCAATGTTAAGGAAGTGTGACTATCTCGGTGCAAAGGTGAATTGAAGCACTCTTATTGACAACACCGAACTGTTAATGGATCAGAAGTCAGTCATATTTATCAGCTGACGGCCATTGAAGCCGATGGACCGATCGTATACCATACTTAATGGAACGACATGTGTGACCTGCTCTGGCAAAAGGAGGCGGAAGTCGCCAGTGATAAAACTGATGAAATTAGCTAAAACACAAATCAGGTGTAAATTTTTCACATATCATTTTTTTAACAAATATCAATAAATAAGATCTTATATTATACGGAAAAAATATTATTTTAATAATATTTCACCTATTTCATAAAAAATTTACACATAAACTTCGCGATTTATCTAGGATTTGTATTAACATAATAAACTTTGCATGAGTTTTTCTCTATATTGTAGCCTTCTTTCGAGTAGAAAAATTATGAAATTCATATAATATCTGGAACCCATCAAGATAGAATAATAATTTTTTCAACATTTTTAACAAAAATTATTGTTTATCAATGCTAGCCCAAAATATACAAAACTAACTTTTTGGACATCAGCCTCCTTTTGCCAGAGCAAGTCACTTGTGTCTATAATTGGAAAACGATTGTTCGGGTTTAGAATTAGGCTAATTTTGTAGGACGAATGTGAATGTGACGAGATGCCAATGCTTGAAGAGCAACTTTAAAATGTTTCTGATGATGAAGACAACATTGTGTTGGCCTAGTGGCTGCTTGGGGCTACGATTTGCGCCTATGTGACGAGTTTTTCTAGCGTCTGCTCTAACTATGATTTTAATATCAGCGATTCAGCTCACTGTTGTGCGTTCGGGAAAAATCACTGGAGAGTGTACGAGATGAACTAGTAGTAAATTCTGTGCAACTGATTGAAGGTAAGTTGTTAAAATCGTGCATTATTATATATTTAAACTATCTGAAACAATTTAAACCTCAACAGTAAGCCAATACCTGGAAAACCAACAAGTTGATCCACAGTTACGCAAAGTTAACAGAATGGTTTACTATGGCCAAGATGAACCGAGCAATGACTGAGATTAGTGATTAAGTTCCTGCATGTAGGCCTTTATATTATGTAAATCTAGTCACGTAATTTCAAAGACATCAGTAAATTGCTGAACAGATAACTATTATAAATGTTATCGTACACGTCAACTGATGTCGCGAGTTGAATTAGAGAGCTTGTTGCTTCTCAAAACCGGAACGCATCCATTACGATAACAGTCATCCTTAGCTTACGTCGATAGTCTTTCTCTAGTGGGCAATGCGACAATACCTGGCACTGGATGGTACGCAAAAGATTATTAAGAGTACCTTTTGTTATGAACAAGACGGACCAAGCAATGGCTCGAAAAGCGATTAGCTTCGTACTGTAAAGGTAGCGGTATTAGCTACTAGTACAACGATGACGTTGCTGTGCTTTGCTTCATATGTGTTCTCAGGCGTGTATGCTTGATAATGCAGGAGGGCTACGCTAATGATCTTTGTCATCACACAGTTTCGTTAAACTGATACTACTACTACGTGTGAGGGAGAGTATGCTACAGTTACGCGGCGTGTTGGCGCAAAAGTAACCGGTGCACTACATTAACTGTGATCAATACATTGTAATTGTAATTGTAATCGAACATTTATATAGCGCTGCTCAAAATCAGCAGCGCTCTCGACCTGCTTCAGTGCCTGAGTCAGGAAACAGGAAAGTCTTAAGACGTCTACGGAACTGGACATAGGGCCAATACACTGGGACGTGGCCTATTTATATTGTCTGCCAAAAGCAGGTCCATCCCGAAGAATCAATCTTTCACTAAAAAATAGAAGAAAGCCTTAATCTGTGTCTAAATTCAGAACGGCGTTTTTCTATGTGCTTGTTTAAACACTAGAAGTACCGAGAAATCGAACTTCCAAGAAGCACCGAAGGGGTCATTTTGACCCCACATAATTTATAACGCAAAGTCAATTGCAAATTCAATGAAATTGACTATCAACTTTATTAACATAAATTACATAGGCATAAACAAGTGTAATAAGTAAGTTGGAATGGGATAATAGAAGATCCTCTCCTCTCACCAGATCTCCTATCCTCTCGCCAGATCTCCTCCGCTCTCACTAAATCTTCTATCCACTAACCAGATCTCCTATCCTCTCACCAGATTTCCTATCCTCTCACCAGATCTCACCCTATCTTCTCGACGAATCTCCTATCATCTCACCAGATTTCTTGTCCTCTCACCAGACATCACCCTATCTTCTCACCAAATTTCCTATCCTCTCACCAGATCTTCTATCTTCACACCAGATCTCCTGTCTTTTCACCAGTTCTCCTTTCGCATCACCAGATCTCTTGTCCTCTCACCAGATCTCCTCTTCTCTGAAAAGATATTCTTTCCTCTCACCAGATCTCCTCTCCTCTCACAAAATATCGTATTCTCTCACCAGATCTCTCTCCTCTCACCAGATCTCCTTTCCTCTCACCAGATATCTTCTCTCACCAGATCTCTCTCCACTTACCAGATCTCCTCTCCTCTCACCAGATCTCCTCTCCTCTCACCAGATCTCCTCTCACCAAGTCATTCTTCTCGCCAGATCTCCTATCCTCTCACCTGCTCTCCTCTCCTCTCACTGGATCTCCTATCTTCTCACATTTGATTACGTAATTAGCTTTGATCTATAATATTATTGAATAAAAAATCAAGAAATGCGTAGCCTGACATGCAAGTACTAATACAGGGGTCAGATTGACCCCTCGGTGCTTAAAGGTAGAACAGCAAACATTTCAGAAATTGTGAATCCCCCGAGTTCAAATTCTGGCAGAGGGTATATCCTACGAAGTTAGGAGAAGTCATGAAATTACAGGACCCGCGCTATATATCTGGGGTCGAGGTGCGTTCCGTTCAAAACCAAAAGGGGTCAGATTGTCCCCTTCGGTACTTCTACTGTTAAGAACATAATTTAATAAAATGAAGATAAGTAAAGTACCTTTGATTTGGATCCCTAGTCATGTAAATATAATAGGTAATGAAAAAGTTGATGCTTTAGCAAAACAATCACTCAGTTTGTCCATTATTAATTCAACAAGTTATCTAGAATTGCAAGAAGTTTTTTCAATTATAAAATCGCATGCATGTGGTAAACGAATGGCAGAGGAAATAATGACAGTGATCCTAAGGATCAACATTATAAGTAGGCTGTAATATGCAACCAACGTATCCATATAATTTCGAATACATAATTATATTCCTAAATCCGCCACTGCCCGTACTCTGGTAGTGCCAGTCCCAAGTCCAATTAAAGAAGGAGGTGATGCCAGTGATCGTTGTAATGACTCAATGTCGTTAAATAGCAGCAAAATGTACGCAATAATCTATATTATAAGCCTAAGTCTGTTTACGTTGTCCTTCCGTTTGTTTGTTTGTTTGTATGTTTGTTTGTCTGTTGTCTAAAGGCTCCGAAACGGAACGCTTTAGCGATTCGAAATTTTCTACGAAACATTATTACGCCACGTCTTGGTCAACGCGACTATTTTCAGCTCGCAATTTAATTTAAACGCTGATATATGGACATTTTAAACTTATGAGTTTCCGTAATACCAATAACGGAGGCCATTAATATGCATGTTTTAACCTCGCTTGAGCGGCGTGACGTAAGACGCTCTTACGTCACGCGAGGCTATATACATATGCAAATCAGGCGCTTTCGTTAAAACACGCGAGTCGCTCCGAAAAATTACAATCGCAATAACGGCCAAGCTTCGTCTACTAGTAGATTTAGCCCGGGAAACAAATAATAGGGCTATATAAGGTAGAGATAACCCATGCCGTACTATTTTCAACTCATTATTATTTTGCTAAACGAGGCAGCAGCTGAGTCACTGGTAATTAAATTCAAATACACGGGAAAAAACTATTTTCACCTCTAAATATCCTTCAGATATGTGGACATTTAAAATATTTGAAGCCCTTCAGCATATAGAGTAAGTAAGTAAGTAGCCTTTATTTGCAGCCGTTAGAAATTACGCCTGGGGAAACCCGGGCGAACGCCGGGTAAAAAATGCTAGCATAAAATAAAATTATCGCTAATTATGGGTTCCTTTGTAAAAAAAATTATGATATTTCGAGGTGCATTCACATAATGTATAACTAAATATACCATTTTGTTCAGAAATGAATCCTGAATCCACTGCTGTATCAAAAGATATGATATTTGAAACAAAACACGAAAATTCCAGCGGCTGTTAGTCACCCCCCTTAGTGGTCAGTGTCACAAAAACCTTGGTAGTCTGAGGGTTAAACAGCAACTACCCAAACCAACATAATGCCATCAACGGTCTTTGCTGCCATGAAATGTTATTGTACTGTAGTAATGCTATGTTTTCATGAATAAAACGAGGTGACATCAACAGCTCTAAGATGATAAAAAGAAGAATATAGACACCCGAAAAACGCTTGAAAATGACGTTTTAAATTCAATATAAAGCAAACGAATTCTCACCTTGTAGAATAATAGGCCTAACATTAGACACTGGATATCTGTCTTAGCTCTGCCTAGACACCTTTAAATCAGATCTTTACAGTCCTATAAATAAGCCATTCCTGGTTCTATACGGTTGTGTGCGAATGTCTCGCTTTCAACCTGCATTCAACTAGAAGTGTAAAACCGCCCTATAGACAGACTTAACACCCCTATGAAATACCGCTACAGTAAGTCATCCTAACCTTGGAGTGTGCACTTATTATGCAAGTATTATGCACTTATTATTTACTTTTCTTGTCGTTGCACAGTATACGTACCTTGTTTTCTTACCTCCTTTCATGTATAATTATTTTTATGTTAGCATTTACTGTTTCAGTTCTTTTTACACCACTCAGATGGCCATGATGCATCTTTCTAACCTAATGATCTCAGGTGGCCCTGGCTTGCGGGACCTTCGGCCCCTTTTGGGTCTCCTGGATAAACCGACAATAATTGGATAAACAT
>JACEVL010002194.1:0-22027 GCA_020284085.1 Aporrectodea caliginosa
ATTATGCATTGGTTTTATTCTAAAATACTAGACAGTTTCAGGCGGATACTACGAATCTCACGCTGTCGGAAAGACCAAAAACTCGACCAAAATAGTCAAGCACAGAAATGCTTAACATGATAGAGACACAGCCTTCTTTGATAAGTTTTTTTAAAGGCTAAACAAATTTTAATATGACGCATAACAATGTCGTAAACTCTTTGACAACTCATCCGTTAAATGCTATTAATTACTTAACTTAAATGTTAGACCAGTAAAAACAACCGTGTTAACAAATATATTTTTTATGGAAGAAGAAAGACAATTTTTGAATAAATGCCAGGAAAATGCTCTACTTAACCGCAAAATATATACACATATTTCAAGTAATGCAAATATTCTGATATTCAGATTAAGATTTTGCGATTTCGACTGTTGATGCTGCTAATTCAAACGTTTAAAATATAGGTCCATAGAGAAAAATATAGGCCTAAATTGAAAAGAAAATTGTTTCTCAAGTTAGATTCATGGCGAATTGGCGACATGGCAAATGAAACAATGTGGTAGGTCTACAATAACATTCTTAGTCAGCCTATAATAAATTATATGAAACAAAATGACCCAGTAGAAATGAAAATGATTTGCAACTTTCTATGTATTTTAAGATGCAATTCATGCCATAGCGAACAACTGCAAAAGCAAATTTCATCTCATATCGACCGTAATTGTTTGAACGGCTAACTTCATGAAACGTTACACAGCGGCCAATAATGCTCTGAGATGTAAAGTTTGGCTTTATCCTATAGAATGCCAAATCAAAAGAACCACCATTACAGCGCCTAGAGCTGTCCCAGCAGCCATTCCATAGGCAAAGGCTGTTCCATAGTAATACCCGATACCAGCAGCCACTGTTACAACGCCAGCAGCCCCGTAGAGAAAGACTTTCTCTCGTTGTCTCGACTGTAGCTGTTTCTTCAGCTCCTCGCATCTGCTCTTCAAACAGCTGATCTCCTCTTGGGCTTCACTCTCGACTATCTTTCGTTCTTCCATGCGTTCCCTCTGAATTCTTTCAGCAGATTTCATTTCTTCGAGTCTTATTCTGGCCATTCGTTCTTCATGCTCCCTGGCTTTGCGTTTCTCCTCGTAGTCCATCTTTTGTTTCTCCAGATCTATGTTATCGATTTCTTGCTTGACTTTCTCAAGTTCACGGCGAAGTCTTTCGATTTCATCAGATCGTTTACCTTCAGACACCATTTCCTTCGTATCTGGTTTCATTTTCACTCTTAAGTCTACAGCAAAAATTGACACTGGATCAGGTATGTCCAGAAATAGCATGGACCAATTTGAATTGAACACAATGAACCGAACAGATTGCTTCAAACTCATGGCATGAGTGGAATATTCCATAGAATACATTGCGCAGACAGCTAGAGACCCATCTAAACGAGTCGATGAAAAACGTAGGCCTACGAAGTTACGAACGAATGAAAGAGCGAACGAATGAAGTAGCGTAACTTTATAATTTGACAATGCAGCAAAAGGACTCAAAATTCAGCTGAGTGAGCTCCAGCTCTTGCTTATTTGCGTCACTCTGACCATATTCTAACCATACTTTACATTACCTTATCTTAAATGAGTACCAACAAAGTGAATCCCATCCATCTACACCTCCATCCAATATCATATAAACCTATCGATCCGTCGATTAGTCCATCCAACCATGTGTTAGCAAACTCACCTCACAGCGATAACGTAAACAATCCAAACGCAGCCAATCTCTCCTTCCAACGTAGCTGCAAATGTTGCTTTGCGAATAGACGTCAATGGGATGTTTGCACAAGCGTGGATCGTTATTTGCCGAATGACCTACATAAAAAATTTCCTGCATCATCTGCATGTGGTTTTCTGTTGGTTTTTTGGATAATTAAGTCTGATGCTAGGTGCATACATGTGTATATATATATATATATATACTGAGATAAACACAACAATATATATATATTTATACAGTTTAATAGACCTTTCTGGTTTCTCGCCAACATTGCCTGTTTATCTGAAAACCTCAATGCCGCGATCTATCTTCCACCGACCTTTATCCCCTCCTCCATATCCTCTACTGTTAGATAACGCCACAGAAATTCATAATTAAAAAACAATAAAGAAAAGTATGATTTGATCAGATAAATTAGAATGTGTAACAAACAAAGTCTAGAATAATAATAACGGTCTAATACCCCTCAAATACTAATACTACTTAGAAGTGCTTTATATGGATTTGGCGATTGTCTTTTGCCAAAGGTTAAACGCCTAAACGCCCGCGCCCAAACAGCTGCGCATGGGGTCGATTAAAAGTCCTGTTTCGCCTAACACAATCATGCTCTCCCACGGTGAGACTTAGATTCAGCTTCTTGATACATTGGAATTCATTGGCATTACCTTTGAAGTCCTATCTGCCACTGCATAGATTCATTACATATTCCAGCTACCAAGTAATTTGACGTCCTGGCTGCTTCTCTCAATTCTGGCAACATTAATCAGCCACTATCCCTCCCTTTATCTCGGTTTAAGCTCATTTCAGTCTGCTTTTAGTATATAATCCGCTCTTCTTAAATAGTAATTATAGTCTATTCATGTTGATAAAAACGTCCTAGCTTAAAACACTCAAAAATGTCCAGTAAAGTTTAAGTCAATTTTATTTCACAACAATTGTGCAGAATAGCATTACGAATCAAAATATAGTTTACAGTTTTTCTTTTGGATGAAATGCAAACTTGTTTATAACCTTGTTTATAACCGCTGAAATAAATGAAAATAAAAGCATTGATATTCAATTTTACACATAGTTGAGCTAGTCTTAATGTACTTTCTACATTTAGAAGTGATAACAAAACCTACACTATGAACTATGATCGATTATTCGCTAAACATGAAATCGTTATTGATTAGTAAACTGAATGATCACGAATATATACATGTATTATAATGTCTTCAACTAAGGAATGGACGAAGAGAAGTTACACTCAAATTGAGCGATACAGCATCCGAGGTAACTCAAAGAAATTTGATTGATAATGTTTTCGAATAGGTTCTATGGTGTTTCCTTTTTCTTAAAAATCTAAGTTAATAGTTTTCATTACCGCAGCAAAAACTGTAGCCTAATGATTTTCTGATATCATATTACTCTTTTGGTGCTTCAAACGTGGTTAGACGGCTTTACTTTCTTATAAACATAACCAGCTCCACTCAAAACGGCAACTGTACCAGCCACAGGTGCCATCACTGCGGCAGCTCCAACCATCCCTGCAACCAATCCAACAGTAGCGGTTGTTCCCAGGGCACCGCTGACGGCTCCAGATGCTGCTCCAACTCCAGAGGCCACCAGACCAAGATTCCGCAGACTACGGGTATTCTGCTCTTCCTCTTCGCGACGTTGTCTCTCCAACTGTTCGATCCGGTTTCTCTGCTCTTTTTCCGCCGTATTTCTCGCTTCACGTTGTTGTTGTAATAATTCCCCAGCAGTCTTCAATTCCTCAGCTTTGAGTAATGCCATCTTTTCCTTGTGCAATCTTGCCTGGCGATTATCTTCAAACTGTAACTGCCGACTTTCCTGTTTCAGCTTCTCATATTCCAGTTTTAATTTATCTATTTCCAATTTTAGTTTCATTCGCTCTTTTTCCTCGCGCTTCAAGCTCAGCTCATGTTCTCGAACTTTGCTATTTTCTTCAGACTGCAGTTTCATTCTCTCATTTTCTAAGATAATTTCGCGAATCCTGATTTCTTTTGTTTCTAATTCTCGGGCGTGCTCTCTGGCCTTCAGAGAGTCATCCAGCCTCTTTTCTTCCATCTTCATGTTGTGTTCTACGTTTCTAATCGCCAAGAATGCTTCTGCAGTGCGTACGTCGGAGTTCTCCAGATGCACTGCATTATCTTCGTTTTTATTTGGCATGATGTGGCTAAAAACCGTTTTGCCTGTAAATGAATGGCAAACAATAATTTATATGGTTAGTAAATAGCTAGCCTTCTATAAATTGCCATTTATGCTATGGCATTAAGAGACAAGAGAGATGTTGGTCCCAGGAGCTATCTTTCTGTTCTGGCATAATTTATTAATTATCCTAACTTCAACTTAGCATCATTTGCTAGCGAAAACCTTTCTCAATACATACCTCTTCTAATATGTCTCTCTTACCAAAATGAAGGGAATCAGTCGTTTTAATTCGGCTTACTGACTATCTAACTTTTGGCTCACTTTTTTATAATCTTTGAAAAATGCTTTTAATGGTACGATAACGCGAAGCTCTGTTTAAAAGTTGCGGACTGACGTAATTGGCAGCACTGTCGACAAGAAGTAAATAAGTTTGTTTGCCTCCCGAGCTCAATCCGCTAGAGATTTAACGCAGTTTAAAGGCAATCAAAACAGTTTTCAAACCATGATCGTGTGGCTTTTGAAAGAAACTCTTAGCAAAATGGAGCATTGCGGTAATGCATTTCAGGAGAAAATCCCGGCAATTTAGAGCGAAATAATTTCATTTATGTAATTAGCAAATCTGTGCCATAACAAGTAGGAAATCCAAAGCATCCAATGTACTGGAAATGAATTAGGCATCGTAAATTTGTGCTAAAGTTTTTTTAAAGCCAAATGTAAGGCTGCATTTGATTGATAAAAGAAAAATTATTGGCTACTGTGTGAACATAATATACTCAGCTACATTGCCTGAGTGTCGTTTTATCTCAGCCAGATACTTGAGTTTCAATGCAAGCATGTCTGTGGTTTATTGTTTTATAATTATGGAAACTCTAATGATCTTTAAGGATTGGTATGTACTTCCTAAGAAGATACTAGGCACCATCTATGGAACCATCTTCGGCAATTTGAACAGTATGAATTATCTTTGATGTTTTAAGTGGAAACTCTGATTAGCCATGAAGGCTACTTCTGAAGAAAACAACCATAGACTATAAACAACCTCGGTTAAAGGTCTTTTAAACTACTGATGTTAACTGCCACATAACAGCTACAGGAGGGCATAATTATAGAGCTTACGTTCCTCATCTGGAGACTGGAGTGTTCTGGTGTAAAGTGATGAAAGAGCACCAAGTACAAGAGGTTCACAGGTCCTTTATGCCTCCACGTTTTAATGCTAGATGGCAACTAAAAAGCATGGAAGGTTACAAAAGGCGTGTGACCCCTTCGGGTTTGGGAATGTGTCAGGCTCATGTTTTTTAAGAGGATGCATGTAAGCGGATATATATATATATTAAAGTTGTCTAGAAACCTTTTTTCGGAAACGTCAAGGTTGGAATCGATCATTGCAGTCCATCTATTGAAAAACTAACGCACTGAAAATGTGAATCAAGTTGAACCAGATTTTGGGGTTGCACAAGCGACAAAATATCTAATGCATTTTCAAGTAATCGCCACTATGCCTTGATGGCAAGCAGACAAACATCGATACAAGCACATGACAATGTATTCACAGTTTCAGCATTTAAACTCTATGATTAGAAAGCATTTTGTGTACGCAAAGTGCAAGTTTTAGACAAAAATAACGTGAGAAATGTTTTGAATCTTTTGATATCTCAGCATTGAGTTATGATTGTTTCCGCACTGGCGGCGGCACTGTCCAAACTTGCCAGCAATGTCTTCTTCCTACACAGTCAGCATATTGATAGAGCTGCTACACATTAACGACTTGTAATAATTTGCTACAAGTTGTTAATGTGTAGCAGCTCTATCAATTCAAAGCCACAGCTACCTGTTTAGTCACGAAATGTCTCTTACCTAGCTGTCTATCAGGTCGTTGTTGCTTTTTCATGCTCTCTGGTAGACTGCCACGAACTGATGTGTCCTTATCACTGATGCTAGATTCCAGATCTACTGTTCTTGTTATACCTTCCATATAATTCTTTGATCTCTTACGCCGCTATTCTTCTTATTTTACATTAATAAATTTCTTTTCCATTTTCTTTAACTAATGCCACTCAGAATTTACCTTCAGTAGACGTTTCATAATATCGTGAAAGTGAGCAGTGATATGCCAACCTTAGGATATCTCGGACCCTGAGCAGAGCATATACTCCATATATACTCCATACTCCATGAGACCATGACTCAAGTGAAATTGTCTTTCATTGCTAATCATTTTATTTTTGTAGATTGTTAACAAGTAGGGGCCTACAGCAAGTAAACTTTTACTATATTTACACGTGCTGTTAATGTCGTTATGAAGTTGGACGCTTCAGGTGCGCCTTTAGCAGAATAATAATAATCAGTGGCGTACCGTAGGGGGCAGGGGGGGAGTCGCCCCGGGCGGCACTTGAGCAGGGGCGGCAAAATAGGGTTGAAGTAAAATAAAAGAAGGAGTGAATGCAGAAATAAATGAAAAAGTATAAGAGGAAGTAATAAAAGTAGACAAAGAAGGAAGGAAAGGAAGAAAAATAACAGCATACAGTGGCGTAATGAGGGGCGGGGGGCGGTCCCCGGGCGCAGGAGAGGGCGGCTTCTGAGGATTATAGTATAAATAGTAGCGGAAAAAAAAAAAAGATAATCAGAAATTTTGGCGGAAGGAATAAAGAAAATTATCCGGAAATTTTAAAAATTAAGTGCAAAGGGCGGAATTTTTGGGCCGGCGTTCCGGGCGGCATGTAAGCTCGGTACGCCACTGATAATAATATAATGCTACTTCTTCAGAGAAAGGGAACGTTCCTTGTTTAGCGTGCTGCAAATGCTTTAAGTAGACCTAATTCACTGTTGTCGATAGTTAATTCATACATTCATTCTTCGTTTATTGAATCCCAAAAAATTCATCAAAAGAAAATACAGACATGAAACATTGACATGGGCATTGAGAAACAACCGATAGACCTAGAAGCGTCCAACTTCATAACGACACTATATACGCCACTAAATTAGATCAAATTAGATCATTTGTGTATGCAATTATGTGTGTATGTATCTATGTATGTATGTATGTATGTGTGCATGTATGTATGTTTGTATATATGTATGTATGCATATAGGCTATATGTAATTATGTATGTGTGTAAGTGTGTAAGCATGTATATATGTTTGTATAATTATGTATATGTATGTATGATTGTATGTATCTTTCAATCTTTGTATATTTGTAGGCCTATGTATGCATGCGTGTATAATAGCATGCATGTGTGCATGTTTGTAATATATGTATTTATGGATTGTATGCATATATGTATGTATGTGTGTAAGCGTGTATGAACATACACATGTATGTGCAGAGAAAATTCTATTTATGTATGCACTGCTATGCAGGCGTGTATTTACATTTACATGAATGCATGCATTGTATAGCACTGTGGTACATATTAGGAACCTCTCGGAGCTTTGTTTCTTCACCTAGGCCTAGTCTTATTCTGGATTCGCATTTTGTTTGCGCGAGTTGCAAATTTTTATAACAATAGTTAAATTAATTGGATATTTCGAATCGTGACTCTATTACTAGTAGTCTATAGAAAAACCTCTCACCTGATTTGGCGTTTCAGACCAAAGAATTTAGAGAAAATGGCGAAGCAAACATATCTATAGAGAACATCCATTGGGTCGGCATTAGTTATTTTTAGACTTAGGAAATTTGTGCGTATTTCCCAGTCTAAGCCTTCCTCATTACATAAATCTGCATAATGAGCAGGGCCTCCTCTGGTATTGAAGCATGTTGAAGTCGCTGGTAATTAGCTGCATTACAATTCTACAGCACCGGTCTTAACATATTTTAGTCAGAGGTTAACGTTTTGCAGTTAGGCCTACTGAGCTGTACTATTCAATGAATCTGTCAGGAAGATACTAACATGAAAGATTCTTTACGAGAGTATTTGCTTGTTTTAACTATACCGATGAGTAGCCATGTCCACATATTAGTTGCCAGGCGCTTCCTCTAATTATGTCTTTTTGGTAAAAATGGGTTCAAAGCAGGGATCGTTTGGGATCGAAATGCACCGGAACGGCGTTCTGATTCTTTTTTGACAACTGGAACGCCGCACCGGTAGAAATGTCTAGATTAACATGGCGCCTAAAGTCGGCATTCCGGTTCTTCTTTTGTTTGGGAGGGGATCACTGGTTCATAGCAATCAATTTCGGAAGTAGGCCGATATAATGAATTACTTGAACAATGAAGAATTAAATAACTTCTTTCCAAACCAGAATAAAGTCTCAGCTCCTCAAGGATTCCTGTCCTGATCCATCTACTTCTCCGCCTTCTATCAATCTCGAATTAATATTAAAGTAAACCCGATTAAAGAGATTTCAGATTGTCTTCTTGCAACCGAACTTGATTCTTCCCTTAGCATCTCTGGATAACCTCTCCGACACGACGCAGTGCTCGTGAATAAGCTGTTGCCCTGTGTTTAGCTTTAAAGTAGCAATTAAAAAATTGTGAAGTTTAGGCCTACGACATTATAGAGGCAGTCGATGGTTGCAATCGTCGCGTGATTCTAATACATTCTGATAACTTATACTCTGCATGGGGCACAAAAGTTTATTCGGCAGTGTGCAGGGTCTTTTACCCCAAGATTGCGCTTTCCACCCTATACTGACCGGACTCCAGGTAACGACCCTGGGCAAGTTCTTTGCGCACAGTTATCTGACCGGCAAGCCAATAAATAATCAAAATGTTTCCTTAATTCGGTTACCTTTGCTAAGAGGTACAAGGTCAAGGAACGAAAAGCTTTCAACAAAACATTTTTTAGAGCACTGAAAGTATACTTATCAGCTGTAGTTCTTGCAAATAGTTCCAGTTGCTGTTGCGTGCGATACTGCATGGAGGGTCTGTTCAAAAGATGCGAACTGACATAATTGGCAATACTGTCCAAAAAGGAGTAAAGAAATTTGCTACATGAGCTTGCTAAATAAATTTACTTGCTTCCCCATCTCAAACCGATCGAGATTTAATGCAGTTTGAAGGCAATCAAAAGAGTTTTCAATCCATAATCGCATGACTATTGAAAGAAACTCTTAGCAAACAGGAGCATTGCCGTGATGCAAATCCCGGCAATTATAATTATAGTGAATAATTTCATTCATGTAAGTAGCCAATTTGTGCCATAACAAGTAGGAAATCTAATGTTTCGGTCACGTAAAATGTACGACACTGTAAGTTCGTGCTTCTTAAGGAAATAATATCTAAAAATAGTAGTGAGCTCCAACTATGTAGGGCTGCATTTGATTGATACATGAAAAATGTCCGCCACTGTTTGAGTGAGCGTATGCTTAACCCCATTGTTTGAGTGTCATACCCTCTCTGCCAGATACTTGAATCTGAATGCAAACATGTCTGCGTTTCATTTTCTATTTGGATACTTAGTCTAATCATCTCTAAGGGATTGGTATGTAACTTCTAACAAATACCAGGGACATTCTTTGTATACATCTTCAGCAATAGGAACAGTTGGAAAGATTTTTTATGTCTTATATGGCTACTCAAATTAGCCTAAAGGGAATAAAGGCTACATTTGAAGAAAACAACCATAATCAAACCAGGTCAGAGGTCTTTAAAACCACTAAAGTTACCTGATGCATAATATTTGTTAGAGGAGGACAATGAAGGTTACATTACTGGTCTGGAATGTTCTGGTGTAAAGTGGTGCAAGTGCACCCAAGTATAAATAAGAGGTTCACAGGTCCTTTATGCCTCCACGTTTTAGTGTTGGGTAACAAATTAACATGGAAGACAACAAAACATGTGTGACCCTACAAGTGTGGAGATGTGTCAAGTACATGTCTTTTTAAGCAGATATAGGCCTAAATATATTACAATTCAAAAATACATAGAAAACATTCAACGTCAAGTTTATTTTATAGTAGTTTTCAACAATAATATTATATGACTGCAATTTGCAGCTGATAATCGTCTTTGCTTTATGGAAGTCTTTTAAATCTATTTAAAAGTGTTTTGTAACTCTAGGCGATTAATATACTGAAAGCTGACGCAATGAATGTTACAGAACAAGGTATAAAAGAAGAAAAGTTAAATACGACAGAACGTTCCTGACACCAAATAAAGAATTTCATTGCAAATGTATGCCTTAATTGTTTCTTGCGATAGCTAAGCAATCATATTCGATATTTATTATTTTAACAGGTACTAAACACGTACTACAATTCTATAACCACCCTAAAACAAGACAGTGAAGTTAGTCTATTTGGGATCCATCACCTGACGTTCCATAGCAGAATTCGCGTTATAATGAAGCGTTTTAGAACGAGTCTCTATTGCCACAAATAATCTTATGCTGTTATGTGCCGTTCTCGGCCTTTCAAGCTCTGTTAGACGACGTGACTTTCTTATAAACATAACCAACTCCACTCAGAATGGCAACTGTACCAGACACAGGTGCCATTACTGTCGCAGCTCCAGCCACCCCTGCAGCTAAACCAACAGCAGCGGTTGTTCCCAGAACACCCCCGATGGCTCCAGATGCTGCCCCGACTCCAGAGGCAACCAGACCAAGAGTCATGAGACTACGGATATCCTCTTCTTTCTCTTTGCGGCGTTCTCTTCCCAGCTGTTCGCATCGATCGCTCAGTTCGTTCATTTGCCCTTGTGTCTCTTCTGTCAGAATGCTTCTTTCGTCGTGGCGTTGTCGCCTGATTTCCTCAGCAGAATTCAATCTCTCAACTTCAAATGCTGCCATTCTCTCCTTGTGCTCTCTTGCATGACGATTATCCTCATTTTGCGATATCAGCCGTTGCAGTTTCAGCCTCTCAATGTCCCTTTTTCTGCTTTCTATGTCCAATTTCAGCCTCATTGTTCTCCGTGCCTCTCCTCTCAAGCTAAATTCATGTTCTCGAGCGTTGTTGTTTTCCTCCATTTCAAGTCGCTTCATTTCCTTTGCATGTTCCTGTTCTCGGCGTCTCTCTTCCTGCTCTCTTACTTGTCTATTTTCTTCAGACTGTTGCCTCTGTCTTTCCGCGGTGAGTCTGCGAATCACGGCTTCTCCTGCGTCTTGCACTCGTTGGTGTTGTCTGGCATTCATAGCGTCAGCCAAACGAACTTCTTCCAATCTCATCGTATGTTCTTCCGTCCTTATCGACAACAATGCCATTGCAGTTGCTACGTCGACGTTTTCTAAACGCACTGCTCTTTCTTCTATTGCATATGGCATGTTGTGGCTAAACGGCTTCAAGCTCTACAATTGAACTACAGGCAATAGTTTAACTCGCTAAGAAATAGTTATCCAGCAAGAATAGCCAATTCATGCTATGGTATGTGAGACAAAACACATAACTAACCGGGTGTTTATTGTATAGGCCTATATATATGTGTATAAATGTGCATGACTGCATGTGTGTATATACATGTATACAAGCATGCATGCATGTTTATGCATGTTGTATATATATATGTGATGTATGTATGTATAAATAAATAAACAATTGAATGAATGAATGAGCGAACGAATGTACGCATTCATGTATGCATGTATTATGCTTTCATTTTGCAGCTCCTTCTACATGTATGAGCCTATCAAATCCGCAGTTCTTTTTCTTGGTTGAATTTGTGTCTTCTTAGTTCTCTAGTACGAGCTAACTCAAATTGTTTCAGTATATCTTTTAACTCGTTTCTACAGAAGAAAGGCTCACCTGAAAGTGCGTTTCAGATTCTGTAAGTGACGAACGAAATGCTGCAGTTAGCCTACCGAAACGAACATATGCTATTAGCCTTCTCTTGTGAACGTCGACTAGTGAACATCGAGCATCTGAGTAGGTCTATTACTGTCTACAGTAATAGACCTTCTTCGATGCTGGGAAAACACCTTTACGTGGATTTTCCACAGGTGTTAGTTTCAGTTTGACGACATAGATTTGCAAACTCGTAGGCCTATTTGGAAAGCATGTTGCCACCAGCTGTTATGTGCTTAAATATGCAACCGGCCTTTCTATTGATTGTGAAATTTCAGAATCAATAGCTAGTATAGGCGGCTTGCTTCAGCTGTAATCTGCTGTGTGAGTTATGCCATGACCTTGAAAGCGTTTGTGATGTTCGTTACGTAATATTAATATTATACATATTATTAGTATACATTATATATTTATACATTGGATAACACACTGGCATAGAGAGGTACCGAGATCGAGTTTCCATAGACGGACTTGCTTTGTAGGCTGCTATTAGCGCCGTGTATTGCAGGCTGTCTATTCTGTTAGTAGTTAAGATTTATGTCTTCTGTCATTTGTGTTCTTGTGAATTGTTTCAATTGCATAACATGTAAATGTACAGCGCAGTGCGTTTGTCGGGCGCTTTATTAAAGAAAAGATATTATTATTATTTATTATTATTTTTGTTAGTGTATTGAACCGTCCTTGTAGTGAGGATTGAGTGCCCCACGTACACTTTTCCTACATCTGCTTCTCTTCCATATCTTCTTCAGTGATTTCTTAACGAAGGTTTAAGTTCACGACTTGATGTTGTCGATCCACGTACTCTAACGTCTTCCCCTAGCTCGTAATTCCGGATATATGCATTGCATGACCTCTTCTCAAGACAACCTAAACTCTCCCGTAACACACGCTCAAAATTTTAAAGCTTCCTATGCTTGATTAGGCATAGCATGCTCTTCTTTACCCGAATACCCAGGTCTAACTAATCAATTTTGCGTTATTGCTAAAATGGGCTCAAATATGTAGCAGTCTTGATATGAGTAGTAGTAGCCATAAACAAAGAACCGTTTAAGCAAATGATTAAAAACAGCCTAATCGGAGGCCATTATGCAGAAAGAAGTCGATTTCGTGCAATCAACAGGCGACCGACAGTGAATCACATTATGATTACTTGTGACATTGGTGCAGTATAAGGGTTAATTCGGTAGCGCAATGGGTCTATGATCTATAATGATCGTGGGTTCGAGGGCAGCTAACGGACTTTGTGTAACGACAAGTTGTTCGCGTTCACTTGCTTTGCGCCTCATATTTAGATGTACTACTGATATTGTAAGTGCAATAGTCTAAATAACTGAATAAATAAACGTAACTTCTTTAATGGCAGTGCAATAATGTATTCCGAATTATTACATCGTCCTCAAAACTCTCTTTGTGTTGATCCCGGACAGCGCATCTAAGCCTTGGGTGCGAATGCATTCAGAGAGAAAGTTCAGCGGGTGCGTCGCACCCAGAAGAATTCGGAGCCACTGTGCAATAAATTTGCAAATGTCCTATATAAGACAATTCCACTTTGACCTTTCTTCAAGTTTCTTCTCTATCAGTCTTACTTCGTGTTCTCTGTTACGATGGTTTTCTTCCTGCTGTAGCCGCATCGTGTCCGATTGATATTTATCTTCTCCATGTCTGTCTTCTTAATTTAAAGTTCAATCTGTTTATTCCTTATCTCATCCAAAAGGTACCTTTCAGCGTCCATATTCGCATCTGACTTCAACTAGTGCTTTTTAAGACGGAACTCTCCAGAACGGTGCTCGGGGACCTTTTTTTATCTGCGAAAAATAATTTAGTTAATTAAAAATTTTAATAGGAAGATTATTTTGTTGCTTCAATTTAATCTAAGTGTTTGTAGTGTTAATTGATATATATAAAATTATATATATATATAATATATATTTATATAATACATATTAATTAAATTTCTCCAGTGGTCCACGGAAGCATTCCGTATTACTGTTCTGAATTTGTTGATTTCCGGCACATTATTTCTAGAATAAAACAATGACTTCAACTCATCCTTTGTTCTGTCGTTTTAGGATGCTCTCGACGTGTTCATCTGCCAGTCTATAAGATAAAGAGAATCATTTGGATTGAAATAGAAAATTTTTCATAGCGCTTCTACATGCCATTAGACGACAACAATAATTTATTACATGCGTTATAAGTTAATAATTATTTTGTCATTCGTCCAGAAATCTACCCACTCTTGGTATGTTTAGATTATATCGGACGTGTTTATGTGATATGCGTGAGAACCTTATTATGCGTGGCTCCCTTAGGCTACTCAACCCGGAGTCAGCCATAGCTGACACGACTCTGACGAATGCATTCATGTGCATAATGCTACCTCTCTTCTTTCTCATCAAACGGCATTCCCTGTCGAAATGTTACTGTTTTTATGCATGCCTAATAATTAATTCACAGGCGCACAGTGAAAATAACAAAGGTGAGACCGTGAAAATGCCTATCTCGCTCATTTGTTCATTCATTCATTCATTCACTCACTCACTCACTCAATCGCTGACTCATTAAGTCTCTCACTCGGAGTCTTTAAGTCCGCTTTTTTCAATCTCACGTCTAATTCATATTAGCACTTCTTTGTGCGCGTTGCAAATTTTCTTAATTAATAACAACAGTTAGTGGAATTACTACTCAAATCGTGACTTAGTGACTCTATCATGTCTCAGCGCAAATTCTCTATGTAGGCCCCTATCTTGAAACTCCTTCCTACAGAAGAAAGTCTCATCGACAATTGCGCTTTCAAGCTCAAACTTGCGAACAAAGTGGAGGAATAATCTTATCTGGTAGGACATAATTATCCTGCCTTCCGTAGTGAAGATACCAAACGAATCTGTTTTGGTAATCCTTAAACGCCTAAAATGTACCTTTATTTGGATTTTATACGCGTCATTTGGTTTTAGTGTAACGATATTATAATATGTATTGTAGGCTATTGAAACGTGTTGCAGTCACTGTGCTCTGCTGTCATCGTTGTTGATGGGACGAAAATGAGATTCCTTGATTCCTTATACTTATAGGATTCGTCCCTCTGGTTGGATCGTTAGCTTTCGCGGCCCAATCTGTCAGGTACTGACGCGGAGTGCAGCGAGACCGCAGATCCACTCACCGGTGACGCGCTGCAATGTAACAGCACCGGTTGACAACTGGGTTTATATTTTCAATTAGGCCTGCTGCGCTACAATCTAATTTTTTATTGAGTCTGTCAGTGAGCTGGTAGCATTTAAGATATTCCTTACGTGCTGCTTCTGTTGTGTCTTTTATTGACCTGGAGGGTTGGCCAGATCACCGACGCTTCCGTTGCACCTGCTTCGTTCTTTGTATCAACAATAGTATAATAGTATAATAGTATCGATAGTATAACCATAATTCGATGTTGTGAATCCAAGTTGGCTTAGGTCTTTCCCATGCTCATGATCACGCAGTTACGCTAGGACAATCTCTTTCTTCAGACAATCTCTAGGCCTACTCTTCCGTAGCACAAGGTTGAAGTTTCGAATTATGATAGCTTATTCTGTTAGATTACCCAGTTACCTATTAGGCGTTTTTTACTCCTATACTTTGATCAGCTTATAATTATGTTTTCTTGGTATAATGAGATCAAAACGATACCAGTTATAGAAGCATAGGCCGATTGTAATGCATTGTATTTATAGATTTACAAAGCGCCTCTCACAGTGAACACCAATCAGAGGCGCTCCCAGTGCGCGAGAACCAGGGCGAAAAAGAGTGGTCTTAAAACAGCGAAAGGAAGCACCTAGACCACCGGTTAATATAAAAAAAACGAGTTGATGTAGGGAGTTTATTCTATAATGAAGGGCCAATTGTATCAAGAATCATATGAAGAATAAAGAATCATAAAGTTCCTTCAAACTAAAGTCTAACCTCTTCAAGAATAATTGGTATACTCTCTCTCTCTCCCTCCCTCCCTCCCTCCCTCCCTCCCTCCCTCCCTCTCTCTCTCTCTCTCTCTCTCTCTCTCTCTCTCTCTCTCTCTCTCTCTCTCTCTCGCTCTCTCTCGCTCTGGTTTTCTTCTGGCAACCGAAATTTCTTCTTCTCTTGGAATCTTTGGACACCAAAACGCTCGTGAATAAGCTGGTGCCCTGAGTTTAGCATTTAAATTGCGCTTTATAAATTTCGAGTTTGCAATTATAATTTGAGAAAATGACACATGACCAAATCGGCAGATTATAATCTGCGCGAAATTCCAATGCATTCTGAGAACATATGCCCTGCGTGAGGCACAACAGTTTATTCGGTAGTGCACTTGGTTTTTAATCCCACGATTGCGGTTTCCCATCCTGCTGATAGGACTCCGTGTAATAACCCGGGGAAGTTCTTTGACTGTTTACTAATAATCAGAATTTTTTCTTAATTCGATATCAAACAACGATAGGCTGAATAGATCTCTCAAAGTCGCATAATAATGATCTTAAATTTAAGCTTTAAACTGAAACTAATTTAAGATTATTTTTAACATCATGTTTGATGTGCAACTGGTGTTCTACTCTAGTTTTATTTACGCTATTTAAGAAGAATCAACGTATTAAAGCGATGATCTAATATTCAAATTTAAAAGAAATCGCACTAAAACACAGATAATTATAAAATTGATCATATTCGATTTTTATAACCTTAGTCGAGATAGAATAAAACATTAGCGCATTAACAGGAAAAAGGTTGTAAAAATCTCATTAGCGCTGACAGGATTTAATAAATCAACTTATCTTAGAGCGACTAGTGTCCCGTGTTCGCCCACCATGCAAATAGACATTCGATTAGTGGGCACTAGGATTCTTAGTGTGCCACGAACCCTAACAGTGTTGGGTTCCGATCCAAGGTTTTCCAATTCGCTGCGCAGGTCAGTTCATTTGGTCATTACCTTGATGTAATTCAATTGATTATAATATGGGTTGCGATTTAACTTTAAGAGACCATTGATTGATGTCTTGTGCATTACGATATCGGCGCTTTAGATGTCATTAGACTAGGTTAACTTAAATATTTTATTAAATTTTAACCTACTTTAATCTATGTACTATATCTTTGAGCGAAACTATATCGACATGATCCATCACAATTTCATCTAAGTAGGTAGAGTAATATAGGCGCAGCTAAAGCACTGTTATAAGGACCGGTGGTATATTTCGCTATAAAGAAACACTCGCGTCGGTTCTGTTGTTGACTTGCCTGATCTTAGGCTCTGTTCAGTTGTTGCACTATTTTTGGCGTATATCTTCAGACTTCTAACACAGTGACAATTGCAAAAGGCTTACTGGATAATAGAAAAAACCTTTCTCTTGGTAAGCAGTTAGAGGCTGGTGTGTTCTTGTGTTAAAAACATTGAGATGTAAACAAAAAACAAAACTAACGCTAATCATCAGATTGAACTTTCTTTGTTATAATATTATACGATGCTATCAACAGACATCGATCGATTTGTTGCATGTGCTTCACATTATTATTAGCCTTCCTACGTAACGTTCTAATTGTTCGTAACTGTGTTGATGCAGACAGATTCTTCAAGCGTGTATTGTCACTGCAAGGTGATTAAAAAAATTTAACTGCCTTTATATAACAGTGATTATCCATTCTCTTTGCGAAGAAAATATTAAAATGCAAGATGTTCGGAAAATGTTTCTTAGATTCTTTATAAAAAAATATTCCGCTTTAAAAACAGAAATTTATGCAAATTCACTACCAATGAATCGGTTCGTTTTGAGTTTGATATTGGTGATAATATCGTCACCGTTAGGCAGGTCTTATGCTGTATCGATCAACGTCATTTGCACGATAAAAGATTTTGCAGTCTTCATTGTTTAAGAAAATGACACATAGAAAAGATTTTATACACGCATTGTCAAGACTACGATAGATTACCTATAGTCTACGAATTCTGTATCGAAGAGTATTCATTTATGCCAGAATTAAGCGGCAGAGTTCATAACTATTTGGCTATTTGCGAGACATTCAGCAACCATAAATTAGGATTTATCCAATGATGTGAATAGGGTTAAATCTACTGAAAATGTATTATGCCACATTGCAACAATGTCTCTAAATATCCTATTTACAAAATCATTGTCTTGGTCAGATTGAGTCCATCTGCCGTAGCGCTATGTCACGAGTTCATCAATGGTTGGCTGTGCTTCGAAACATTTGACAGCTGAGAATAACTATGATTGCCACAATGAGAACTCGGTCAAATGTATTGAAAAGTCTGCCACGATCTTTTTGAATATCACGCTCCACCTTGGTTTGTTCTAGTTTCATTGCAGCCATGTTTGCTTCTTGTTCTCTGTTACAAGAATTTTCTTCATGCTGAAGCCGTATAATATCTGGTTGAAGTCTCTTCAACTCTAATTCTGTCTTCGCCAAATCCAGTTGACTCTGCAGTCGCCTTGTTTCTGCATCTATAAGAAGAACTTCAGCCTCGATATTGCGATTTCCACTTGCACTCGTCATGTATTGCGTCATGTTAGGAATTTCTTCACTTAGGCCTATGTACTGAACTTGCAGATTCAGTGAAACGTGTCGGTTTATCTACGAGAGAAAACGCACGTTCATGCAAACATCATTTGTTGTTGTAGAGCATTCGAGTACGTATCCGAGTGTGTGAAGTATGTATGTAATAAGTCACACACATACTCACTCACTCACTTGTTCGAACACTCACTCATAGGCCTATATAAATGCACAAGAACCGCACAGGTTGTTAAACATAGATCTATCTATTCATATACTAAATGGAATGACTTATAATGAGCTGAGAATGCTTATTGGATTCTTATGGTGGTGGAGTTAAAATTTTGTATGATTTCACGATTCATAGGCCTATTGTATAAAATACTTATTTATTTACCTGCTTACGAATTTACGAACTTATCTACTTAGTCTCGTCAAGGCAACAACGCCGCATGCCTTTTGTTTACGACAAGGTAGGCCTATGTGCTGAATGTAACAGTGATAAACTGTACAGTGTCAGTGTACACATATTGGAATGAAGCGATTGCAGAAGGGTATATAAACAGAGTTTGCTGTCAACGATCCTGTATACTGGATGGATAGTATGTTGACCATAATCGTTTTCGTTATGACACAGCGTCATTCAGCAGAAACTACCACAGACAGAGTTCCAGTGTGTCAGGCCAGCCTAGCCGTCCTGCATAAATTGGCTGACGTGCGAAATCTTTATGCAACCACTTCCAACCCGGATCAATGTTCACAAAGGTTGCGGAATTTATGTATAACCACGCATGCTTAAGAGTTGTAAAACATACAGATCCTCCTGCTAACCTAAGCTTATATATATATATTCAAACGAATACACTTAACAATAATGACATCTTCGCCAGACTTAGCGCGACCTACATTATCCAGCGCTCGTGAATAAGCTGGTGCCCTGCGCTTGACTTTCGAGTGCTTTAGAAGTTTGAAGATAAAAATTACGATCTAATTGTCCTACAACCTCAGTAGCAGTTGTCTTCGCCTTTCGCAACGTCTATAACCTAAAGATCCTCCCAACGCCTTTAACATTCCATACCGCAGTTTAATCCCAGAACTAAATTATGCCGTCTCTCAGCGTAAAAATATCGCAGCTATAGGTTAGGCCTATAACCATGTCGTTGAAACGCTAAAATTATGACCGCTGCCATCATCTTTCCATGAATCTTGCCTCAGATTAATTTAGTCCCACTAGAGTATATTTTCCAAAACAGTTCAATTCGGGAAAAGACCGATTCCGGCCTTTCAGTTTCGTTTTAGACCACACTCTAACCTTAATATAACTTCAGAAATGTAAACATTATGCTAAGACAACTCTGCGTATTATGTACTCCACATCAAACAACAACTTGTTATGTTTCTAAAGAGCTATTTGGTCCTAAAATCAAATGGTATTTCAGGAGGCTTAATGTTTTTCATTTTCCTACTCAGAGTGCCCCATATAGCAGTAGGCCTACATCTAATAATCTAATTAATGGTGCGTCTTTCATCCTTTCTAAATTTCCAGCCTTCGGTTCGAAAGATGTTACAAAACCTATACTATTTCCACTGTGCATAATAACATTAGAGTCTTGGCGAGAAAGAAAACGAAGAAAACATTTTTCTAAACTACCACTTTGACCTGTAACTCACTTTAAATTAATTCAAACTCTCGAATCAGCATGGATTTCTAGTTTCTAGTATAAGTCAAATATGCGGCTGAGTAATTTACAAGCGCTAAGTAGTTTAGGCTACTGTCAGAAGAACAACTCACCGAAGAATATGTTTCAGTATAAACGATCTGCAATGAACAAACTGTTGAAAGGTAAATTTAATGAAGAAATGTGTTCTCTGGAGTCGAAGCAGGTACTGTAACATGAGTCCCAGATTTAGCATGCATGTGGAATTCCCCATATTCGGGAAAATACATATAATTTTTATGTGGGTTTTCTGAGCTTTTACTTTCAAGTCAGGATAAAGCTACATCAGTGGACAAAACCACAGAGGAATTATAATGTTTAACGACATGATGCACCCTTAATAAGCTGCTGAAACCATAGGCGCAACCACCCTATGGGACCCGTGTGACGCGTCCCTCCCAACTTTCCAACAGGTTGGGACGGTCCCTCCCCCCCCAACTTTTTGAAAATGTTGAGGTAAACAAGAGCCCAAAATTCACTCCATTTGGTATCAAATGGGCAAAATTGCACGTCGGCTGGGGCTTCGCCCCAGACCCCGATCGGGGACCTTACAACGCTCACCATAGCCTACCCCTAGTCGTTACTCGTTAGAAGCTTTGCCTTCCGAAATCGCTGTTTCCCCCACGCGGACGTTCTAGTAGGTCCCTCCCCAACAAATTGCTGGCCCTGCTGCCGATAAAATAAAGGGTCAGACTAAGGCCGCTAAACTCAAGTCTATCAGAATTCAGTGCAGAATGTTGCAGCTTGTTGCTGTATAATTTCACTCTGAAACTGTACTTACATCGCTTTTTAAAATTCGACTAAGGCTCGCGGTAGTAGCCTATAGGAGGACATTTCAATTTCTAATGCTGCGACTGCGAGCGGTGTTCTTCTAAAACCTAAAATCTCAGTTTATTCATATAATAAAGTCATGTTTTTCACAGACCTACATGGTATAGGTACTTTTATATCGAAATTTGATGTGAATTAGAGCCCAAAATGTACTCCATTTGGCATCAAATGCTCAAAATTTGCGTCGGCTTCTGGGGCTCCGCCCCAGACCCCGATCGGGGAGCTTACGACGCTCCCCCATACCCCCTAGTCGTTAGGGGCTTCTTGCCTTCGGCAATCGCAGCTTCGCGCCTTCGGCGCTCGCAATTCCCCCCCACTCACACATTCTAGTAGGTCCCCCAACTTCTGGACCGTGGTTGCGCCCCTGGCTGAAACCAACGGTTGAGTACGTTCTCATAGGCTATAATTATAATCTGTTGTAGCCTGCCCATCTAAATCAGAAGGCCTACATGTACACGTCATTCGCGCTTAAAGGTTTTAGGAAGGAGTCTAAGAACCTAATCTAAACATGCATAGCCTAGTCTGTTCGTTATGTCACACAAAGCAAAACGCTCTGTTTTTCAAACATCTTAGTAGTTTCTATCATTGACTCCGACATTCTTCTATTACAGGCAACCATTGCATTGTTAATTTAACTAAGCCCTTTAAAGGAGTAATCGAACGAACTGTTCATTTGGTCATATCGATGAATTGCAGACCTTCTTTACCCTCATTAAGATGTAGGCCAGTTTACTAAAAGATACTTCCCGATTTTGCACGTTATAGCTAGAGCTGGTTGGTTTGAGCGATAGAATTGTGACGTGGAAAATACGGGTTCGAGCCTTCGCTGAAATGGTTAGGTAGGCCAACCTTGAGAAAGTTCTTCACGCAATTGCACCAGAATGGCTAAGCGCCATCGATTGATGCATTGCCGTTCGAGGTCGGAGCGTTTAAATGCAGAAATAATATGAAATACACCTAAGTACATCAGCGAGCCACTTTAATCTCAACCGACCAGCATCACGTAACATTGTTGATCCGACCTATTGCTAGCCTACTGAGTCAGGTTTTCCTATCAAGTGGCCTACCCTATATTCATTGATGGCATCTCAATGATTTGATTTCGGCCATTTTCTGCAATGCTTGCACTTACACGCAGCTGCGCTAAGTGCGCTTGCTTCTTGGAATCCCAATTGTAAATTCTTCATTTAATCCTGGAGCACATAAGAAGCAGCTGCAGCAGCAGAGCGCTGAACAGCAGCAGCAGCAGCAGCAGCGCAGCAGTAGCAGCAGCAGCAGCGTTGCCAGCAGCACATAGAGTAGAAAGTAGCTAGTAGACTAGACTCAGAGA
>JACEVL010002195.1:0-21080 GCA_020284085.1 Aporrectodea caliginosa
GAAAACCTAGATGAGACTTCGAAAACATAGGAAAACATAGACCTCTTATTTATAAGGATGTCATGTGGAAATTGGTTCAAATTACTAATGAAACTCAGGAATTTATAAATGCAGCATGTCTACTCCACAAATTAAATCGCCAGAGATAAAAGACAAATGTGTCAAAAATATTACTTAGAACATCAAAAATTTATGAAATATGAGATGTTCAAGATCCACGAAAACTTAGGCCTACGGGCTGATTTTAAGTGGAAGACGCATTTAAAACTTGTTCCGAAACCGTCTTAGGACGGGAAACATCTAGTAGGTCATATTTACAAAAATGAATATGTTTACCTCGGATCCACGCTAACATACTCCAAGTGTCCAACGGAGCATGCCCCGAACATAAGCTTCTAAAGCTTCTAACAGCCATAGCCCAGTCCAGTGCCTTTGCCTGCATTAGCCCTTCGCTATGGAATCAACAGTACTTCCCCCTTTGCTCGCACCACCATGCATACTATGTGGTGGTCCTGCTACATCTTTTCGCTACCTCAAAACTTGTCTTTATTCTCGAGGACTTTTTTTGTGTGTTCTCCCTAGATTTGTGTTCTCCCTAGATTTGATTCCCTTACCAGACGTGGCTTCTTAGCTAGGATGTTGTACAGTTAGACATATGTTTTTTAGTTGACTTAATTTTCCTCTAATTATCGTTTTCTGTGTACATAAATTATTTCTGACTTTGTATGTAAAGCGCTGAGCGTTTGTTTTGCGTTTAATAAAGAACATTCTTACTTACTTTATTACTTACTGGGAGCGCCTCTGATTGGTGTGCACTGTGAGAGGCGCTTTATAAATCGTTAAAATAGCATACTTGAAACGGGCTGAAAAATACACAGCCATCTGGCGAAGGGTTCATTGTTGTGGTCATTTGATATAATATCTATGGTTGTGGCCTGTGGGGTTGTACTTTTAGGGTTTGGAAATTTTTGATCGGGAACAGATTACTACATATTTTTTTATAAATGGAGGACGTTGCGACGAGAAGAGAGCGATTGAAAGCTCTCAGAGAGAAAAAAGAGAAACGCGATGGCAATTTACAGAATTCAGAAAATGCCGAAACGGAAGAAAGTTCTGAAGTCTTGCCTAGGTGAGCGATAATTGGGTGTTACGTATGTAGAGAACGACTTGGCCGTGTTTTTCTCTCTCTTCCTCATATGTTGTGGAACGGATTTAGCGCGTATAGAACGTGTTAATTATGCGCGCAATGATTATGACAGATGATCTCCACGGCCAAGTTTTAGTAAGCAAGTAAGTAATGTTAAGGGTAAAGTCGTAGTTTACGTTGCTAAATTATTTGATGCTGTCACTGTAAAATGGAAGCTGGATTGATGAAAGAAATTGTTTCCCTAAATGGAAGTGGGATTGATGAAAACATTCCTGTGTTCAAAATTGAAGTTGGATTGATCGAAATAATTTTTACCGTAAATAGAAGCTGGATGGATGAAATTAAGTTTTGGATTCAGTAGAAACTGGATTGATGAAAATAATTGTTTCCGTAATTAGAAGCTGGATCCATGAGAATATATCTTTGCTTAAAAATAAAAGTTCCATTGATGATAAATATTTCTTTCATGAAATAGAAGTTGGATTGATAAAAGTAATTTTTCAAATTAAATAGAAGTTGGATTGATGAAAAAATTTCTCACTGAAATGGAAGGTGGATTGATGATAGTTAACATGCACATAAGTAGACTTCTTACTTACCAACGTCAAGTACGGAATTGAAGACATTAGAATAATTTAGCAACGTAAACTACGACTTTACCATGTTAAGTAGTATTTGGTCTTTCCTGTGCAGCTCTGCACTTCGAGCAGTTAGTTTCTCCATTCATAGACTGCCTCGTTCCATGACATCTTCAAATATCTCTGATGGTATCGGAGAGTTTTTAAGTCTTTCTTGCTTCCTTTTACCGGTAAAAGTGTATTTAATTATTCACCCGTTGTAGGATTGTTATTTTTATTATTATGGTATCATTCTTCTATGTATGTTGAAGGTGCTCTGTAGATCTTCAGGTGCATTCAAATGACTGATGAATCATTTGGGTTCATAAACCATATGTTGTTCAATAACTTTGACTCAGTGATGCGGTATGAAGTTTTAAGATGACTGAAGCCAATTTGTTTGTGATTATAGGCCGGTGTTCCGAAGTTACCAGCCCAACGATGAGAATTTGAAACTGTCACAGATGTCAAAAGTGAAACCAATTAATGGTTCTTATTCTTGTTTATTTCTTGATGTGTAAAAATAAAATGACTGAGGTCTAACTGGATTTTAAACAAATCCTTCACTCGTTTTATGTTGCTCTTCACAGTCCACTGAAGGTAAGCATAGAATCATCGGCCTGGAGGTCCATGATGATGGGTTCTCTGCCCGAAGGCAGGTCCATTGGCTTTTATGCCACTCGGGGATGAGATGAGTGAGATGGGTTCCTGTTGCCTTCCTCACAGACAGTTATGGATGAACAACTTGTCCAGGGTCACTACGCAGTGGCTTGAGGTAGATTCGAACCTGCGACCCTTTGGATACTAGGCACAGAACATGCTGCTACACACCAAGTCCTTCACTCACTGCTGATGACAAGCATGGAATCATGAGCCTGGAGATCCATAAAATTATGTAAAGTAATTGTACTTTAAGCAGTTTCCTGCTGAACTAAACTAAACCACTTCGAGTTACATTACCATGATGTTATTCACACTATTTGTGAAGCATTAATAACAGGTGCGCTAATGTCTAATTTATCACATGTTTGACGCTAGTCAACTATTTCTCCCTTTTCACTGGTAATGATTAATTTTGATGAATAGGTTGACAAATTATTAGTCTTTAGGGTTAGTTTTGTAGATTGATGACTGTACACTTAATATGGCAACTTTAAGTACATCTGAAAAGCAATAGGTGTGGTAAGTTGGAGTCGCCTTAGTTTCAGCTGTAAGCAGACACAGTTAGTGAAGTCCTTGCAGTAAACAAAACTTGCTAAACTGATTTTCAGGCATGCGTTAGGTTTGGCATAATGAACATAACTATAACTGCAAACTTATGTGTGTCTTTCAGTTTCTGAAATTGTAAAGGAAGAAATTAAGGCAGCACAAGAGAAGAACACGATAGAAGAAGTGGTAGGAAAATCTTTTCAGTTTATTTCATTCAGTTTAATGGGTTTAGAGTTATGACTCAATGATTGTTTACATTTGCCATGCCTCTGAGTCACTTCCAGAAGTCACATGCAGGTCTTGTAGTAGAAGTCACATGCGGGTCTTGTAGTAGATTTTTGTAATAATGTTATTATGTAATGTAAAGAAAATTGTATTGCTCGTTTTCAAAGAAAAGAGCCTTCTACACTGCTCTCTGAGTGATCTAAATAGATACAACTTAACCCTTTAAGGATGAGCATGTAGTAAGATGTGTTGTAAACCAATGCAGCTCATCGATAAAGGCTTAAGGTGAGGCCATTGTGTGTGCATGTGTGCCTTCATGTGTGGGTGTGGTTTGTTTATGTGTTGCTTGAAAGCTTGAATGATTACATTATTGATCAGAAATTAGTTTGTATTACACAAACCAGAATTTCAATATAAATTAAATCTGCATTTTATAATGCCTTTTTCAACATTGGGAAATTCTATTAATATACCATTTTTGGTATAACTAATATTTTGACGTCTGGTCTGTGCGTGTTCTATTTAGAAATTGGTTCACATTGCTCCAAGGAAAATTGACTGGGATCTGAAGAGAGATATTGCGAAGAAACTGGAGAAATTTAGACGGCGAACAAATCGGGCGATTGCTGAAATTGCTCGTGGTAAGAATTTCGTTCTTATGAATGTCAATCTAAAGATGCTGTGAAAATTTAACAAAAACATAGATTGTTTTGTATTTAAAAAACAATGCAGTTGTATTGGTTGTGGCAAGATGGTTTAGTCAATCTGAGAATTTATATAGTGCCTCTTCGAGAAACTTACTCAGAGGCGAGTCAGTAGAGTTCTGGGTCAGTGATCTAATAATAGCAAGTTCATGCCTGCTTTGCAGACTCTGTATAACCCCAGAGAGTTCATGTTGCAGGTTGTTAGCAGAGTTGTATTGTCTCGAGACACTGTCTCGGTCTCGAGACGTCTCGAGACAGGTTTTTGATGTCTCGGTCTCGGACCCCACGGTCTCGGTCTCGAGATCATTTCTTGACTTTTTGGGAAACTGTCTCGAAGCGAAAGTCTTGTCTTTTTGGAAACTGTCTCGAAGCGAAAGTCTTGTTCTCTTGTAGAAGCAAGCGGTCTCCAACGTTCTCGTACAAACTGTATTTTTTCGGAACTTCGTACAGTATTTCGCTATAAAATTGTCTTGTGCCGAACGGATAACTAGTTAATCGGAAGTGCCAAACAGACAGGAAGTTTTTAAAAAGCGGTGTTTCTGGTATTAAGATTTAAGAGTATTGAAAAAGCGGTCTTAAGTTTGCACTTTCAGTCCAAAATTTTCAAAAATCTTAAAATATCTCATCAAGAACCTGAAATCGTGAAATTTGCATTCACGCAGTTTGAAATCAATGAAAACAAAATAAATGGCATGCCGTTCGTCGTTTGTGTAAAGCCAACATAAGCGAAACGCTTGGAACAACATCTATAGTTTCTCTCAAGGTGAGTGATGTGACTTAAGTCGCTAAATCGCTAATAGGCCTAGGGCCTATATGGAATTTTGTTGGTTTAGATTTTAGAATCATTTAGAAGATTTCAGAATGGCTGAAATATTTAATTTCTTTATAGTTTATACACTTCAGGTGATCGGCTGATTTCAGTGACTTGACCCTGGTATTAGACTTCAAAAGTTGAGAAAAATTGTTTCGGGACTTGGGTCCAATGTGCATTTCACTCGTTTTGAACTGTCTCGGACCTGGTGTCTCGGTCTCGGACCCCACTGTCTCGGTCTCGAGTTTTATGTCTCGTATACAAGTCTGGTTGTTAGGCAACTTATTCCAGAAGGATGGCCCGACCACAACAAAACTGCATGGGGCATGGTCCAGTTGCATAAAGTATCTTGATAAGGTACCTTTGTTTTTTGAGTCTTTTATGCGTGAACTAGAGAATGTGATTGACCTCTAACTGGACACTGAACTGTTGTTGAGGTGACAGTGGTGGTGCTGCGTATGTATTGTGGCCACAATTGGTACCTGGGTATTGGTATTAAGTTATTGGTTGTATCTAGTTCTTGAATCTGCTATCATGCTCGTGTTTTGTTTAGAATTAATTAATATCCTTTTCTAGATATTTTCTTTAGTTGTTTTTTGCTTGTTTAAATTATATTAATGGTGTTGTGCTCAACAGCTAGTTGTGTTTAAAATGCTGTCTAAAATACTATTACTTCTGAACTAACACTGTGCTAATATCCAATACTCACTGAACTGCACTGTCTAACCTAGAAAGTCGTATCTGCAGTTTCTATAATAGTGAGAGTTAATAAAAGCAGAATTGACAGTACAGATGAATGCATAATGTGTCTATTCATTAATTAATTGTAATTGTGATCGAACATTTATATAGCGCTGCTCAAAAATCAGCAGCGCTCTCGACCTGCTTCAGTGCCTGCATCAGGGAACAGGAAAGTCTTAAGGCGTCTACTGAACTGGGAAGGTGAGAGGACTAGTAACTCAAGGCGAAGAGACTGGGGAAGAGAGTTCCAAGCTGATGGGCCAGCACGGGCAAAGCACCTAGAGTGGGCCGTAGCAGAGCATATGAGGGACAACCATAAGGCCACGGGTCGAGAAGATTGCAAAGAGGCCCTCGCAGGTATGGATTGGAGACAAAGGTGCAAAAAGACCTTAGGTAGGATGGGGCCACCCCAACAAGGAAGTTACGCATGAGGGGAAAGGATATAATGTATAAACTTGTATTGTTTTGGTGCATTTGTAGAAGAGCTGATAAATGGAAGGACCAGCATTCCATTCTGGAATCCAAGAGAAGAGCCAAACATGAATGATGATGACGATGATGACTGAAGTGGTCTAGCCAATAGTAATAGTGACTGAAGATCTGTTTACGATTGTGATGGCTGACCTGATGCTGAACCATCCTGTGATAATTCTGTGGGCAGAGAATGGACCTTCTGCTTGATGACTGATCCATGTAACCTGGCATCTTCTAATGAAACAGACTGTCGCAGTTGCCTTCTGATTTGTTTTCCTTCTGCATCATGATTTTCTAAGTGTGAATGTTTTATCAGTTTGAAACAAGTAGTTTCAGATTACAAGCTTCCAGTTGTTATATATATATATACTTTATTTCGCACAAAGCAGAACAGAGAAACTAAGCAAACTTAGCAAAGACTAGAACAGAAATACAAAAATACAAAAACTTCCCAAACAGACTGGGAGACAACTCAAACTATTGCTCCTCTATTTATTTAACATCAGTTTAACCCTTTAACGACGAGCTGCTTGTGGTTTCCCATACATTTTAGTACATGCTCGTCATTAAAGGGTTAAAACCTGTAGAATCTTAGTCCATAACCTTGTTGGTCAGCAAGAATTTCAGTTCCATACATGTATGTAGCTTTATGCCGTGGGATTTGAGCATTTTGTGTGCCTTAGGATTGTGAAATTTGTGGTGAAGCGCTTAAAAATGGAGTGAATGTGAACTGTCGTTTGTATTTACTTTAATCTGGATATCTTGAGTTTTGACGAGCTTATTTACTTTCTCATATTGTGCTTGATGTTGGTAAGTAAGCAGTCTACCAATGTCCATGATAACTCATTAATCCTGCATCCATTTAATAAAAAAATTATTTTCATCAATCCAACTTAGGCCTTAGGGTTGCCAGGTGTCCGGTTAAATGGACTGGACAGTCTGGTATTTAGATAATTTGTACGGTCAGAAATTTCATACGTTACCGGACATGGCTGTGTCCGGTAATAAAGACCTGCCCGTCATTGTGGGCTGCCTGAACGGGTGACGGGTCTGGGCGACGGGCCTGGCATGACCGAGGTTTAGTTCATTTCTTAACCCCAATAATGTGCATCCCCAAGTATTGCTGTTCTCTCTATCTTAACGTATGTAAGGTATGTAAGTACGGAGGGGCTGGATGAGGTAGACCATGAACATGCGTAGACATACAGCATCGACAGAGCTTCTCATTTGATGCAATAAATGGTCGATCGCCTAGCAAAGGTCTGGTGGATCGATAAATCGATCGCGCTAGATGAATTGGACTCCAAGAGGAACCTGTAGTCAGACCATTATTTTATTTATATAATTTACATTAGTTGTGAAAGTTCAGGCTAGGATAGCTAGGGTCGTTTCGGCAAAAGCGAGCCAATACCATAAATCCAGGCCAAAATCTCTGGTTACTTGGCCTGTGTGTAAATTTTTTTTTGCAGTTCCTGTCTTATTTCATCACTGCAGGTAACCAACTAAGAAAAACCGAGCCAAATATAATACAAACCCAGCCAGAACTGTCCTATCTAGCACAGGTGAATGGGCTCGCTTTACCCGAGCAATCAGGTTTAGCGAGCCACAAGTTTAGATAGAGCGAGCCAAGAGGCTCGCTTTACCAGAACACGTACAAACAGTAGCGGCCTTTGACAATTTTAGGCCTAAACGTCTTTTGTGCATTGATTAGATGCATTTATTGTCATAAGAAAATGAACCAGAGCACATGTGTGATGGTACCATTTGTTGCAGTTTACACACATTTCCCAGTGATCTTCATTTAGTGGGTCTGAAATGTCCCATAAAACCCACTGACAGAAAGCACATGGTGCATTGTCAGAACAATTATCCAAAGATTTACTGTTATCTGCATCTTTACGCCTTGCTACCTGCATTTTCTTTTTGCTCTTCTGTTTCTTATGTGCTTTCTTGACAAATTGCTATGTAGCCTATTATGCAAAGGCTTTCTTTTATGCTTTTTCCTTTCCTGATATCTGTGGTTTCATTTTGTTAGATATGTGCTTCAAGGTGTCTAACTTGTAAGTTCATAGAAAGGCGGTAACTGGCAGTAATTGTGCAAATCTCAAAACACTGTCACCTGATGTACTTGTGGATGGAATCAATCGTTCTTCATGGACAGCAGCTTGTAAAATGTCTGAATCAGAAGTGGTAGTAGCAGGTAGATCACCTGATGTATTTGTGGATGGAATCATTAAATGTTGTTCCATGATGACAACAGGTTCACTGGATAAGCCTATACTAGAAATTATGGACATGGACTATGGACTACTTCTTTCAGTTATTCTCCTAGGAAGATATGCCGTTCTGGTACCGCTGATGGTTGAAAAAGAAATATTTCAGAGCCACGAAATGCTCCTTGGCAGTTTTCTATTGTGAACGCATTTTTCCAAGATGGATTGAAAAATCCTGAAAATCTCTTTCGAGCTTAGGGCCAACCACTAGTAGCAGTGCGTGTAAACATTCTCATTTCTTCACACCAAGACCTTTAAAACTAGAACATAGGCTACACCACGATCAAGCGGTTGCAGCCAGTGAGAGCAGTGCCTTGGTAATTAATGCAAAAACACGAATGCTATTCTGAAGCATCATTTATAAAAATTCAATATAGTAAATATGTGAATATATAGAATCAAACTCGATTTTATATACTGTTAAAACCAAAACAATGAGAAATTACGATAAAATTAAGCTATATAAAAACCGAGCCAATGGCTCGGATTATATGATGCGAAGAGGCTCGGTTAATCTACAGCGTGATATAAACCGAGCCACAGGCTTCGCTAACGGTAATTTCTTCAAATATCGTTCAAGCATCAATCAAAAACGCTCATCATTTAGACAATAATAAAAGCTATTTTTAAAAAATTATTTAGTACGCTGGTTCATTGATTTAAAGATGTACAGGAACTTTTAAGATTTCTCAGTTTAAAAGTCAAGTTACAAGAAAGAAGACTTAAATCGTGGGTCACTTTAAACCACGAACTTTTATTAAAAATATTGAAGCGACAACCTAGCGAATATACTGCCGTAAAAAGCAAGAAGACAGTAACTCAAAAAAGACGAATCTGAGTAAAAAGGAAAAGAAGAAATCTGTTTAATTCAACCAGAAATTAAATTACAATGTTTCTGAATTTTTGCATACAGTTATATTTAAATGAGTTAAATTTTTATCTAAAGTTACTTTTTGTTATATTTGCGTAAAAATGATATAAAAATGAGATACTGTGTTTTTGCTTAGTATATAATTATTTGAAATCGGTTTGCTGCTAAGCATGAAAGCAGTAACTAGAAATACTATGCTAATTATGGGACTCAGAGTGTATTATTAATAAGACTTTACAGCGTTATCATTTTCTGATTTTTGTTATATACTCAACGTTATAATTTTTTTATTTTTTTTACATAATCTTCGATAGAGGAAGCATGTCTGCATTGATTTTACCAACAAGAAATCAATATGGACGTTTGCTTATGTTGACAATTTTTCGGAAATTTATCCGGTAATGTAATAGTATAAAAAAGATTTAGGCCTACAACTCCGTGACTGTATTTATTGCACTTTGCATATATATATATATATATATATAATTTTTTCCTTCAAAAATAATATTGAAACTGACAACCTAGCCTGGCCACTATAAACTAACTATTTTTGTATCTTAACTCGTCCGGTGAGCATGGAGACTTAATTATTAATATTTTACAACTCCGTTACTACAACTCCGTTACATTATTTTTCTATTAAAATGAATTTATTTAATGGTACATGTAGATAATTTGTCGTCAAAATAAGTTAGGTTGCTGTGTAATAATTTAATGCACACTTAATACTAATTAATCACTAATTATAAACAGTGGCGGTATATTGTATTGCATATTTATTAAGTAACGGAGTTGTAAATATTTAGGAATCAAAGTTGTATATATGTGTTTCAAATAGTAAAACACTAAAATAAAAAATTAGGCAAAATCTGTCAAATTTAAGCTATGCTCAATATTAAGTAGCCTATGCTTCAGGGTTATATACATATATATATATACTTACACGTACCTATGCATGAATATATACACATACATATATAGGCCTACACATACACATATACATATAAATGTACATACACGCATATATACACATAGGTACATATATATACACATATTCATACACGCACATATATAAATACACATAAGTACATAATATATATACGTATATTCACACACATATATATATATATACATGTACATAATTATACACATACATCTCTGTACATATATAATATACATATATATACACATATATGTATATATATTTATGTATATATTTATATATATATGTATATATATGTGCATATTTAGATATGTATATATATGTATATATGTATATATACATATATATACACATATATATATGTGTATATATATATATATATATATATATACATATATATTTATGTATATACATATATATATATACATATATATGTATATATATATATATATGTTTATATGTACATATATATACATATATATATATATATATATATATATACATAATATATATAATTATACATACGTACTAATTACGTAGTACGGCGGTTGCCATGGGCAGCAGTAACGAAAAGGTATATAATCATTATCATACTGTCCAGTGAGTTACTGTTTGCTCATTGCTAAAAAAGACAACTACACAGTCATGCGTAATAATTCCATATAGGCCTACTAAGCAACAACACAGTAACTTGAGTTACTGTTTTTTTGCTTAGAATGATGATCCTCAGATGAGATACTGTGAATTTCTTTCCTATTTTTTGCCATGTTACCGGGCAGATACTGTTTCCTTGATTTTATATATGATAGAACATGTTGTCTAGATGTCGAAACCAGTGCTAACTCAAAACCGCAAAAAATTGAGTTACTGTCTTCTTCCTTAGCACGGCAGTATAATAGAAACGTGTTACCGTATAATAACTCATTTTAGTTCAACAATAATATTTACCGTATCGTGCAAAAATAAAATTCTACGTGCACAACAGTAGTTGTGGCTCGCTTTATCTGCAGGCTCGCTTTTTCCTAAATCACCCTACAGCATTGCATCGACAAGCAGAGGAGGCTTATTGACGGTTAATAAGTGTTGCGTACATTGTAGCTGCTAATGGACAGCCATATTATATGCAGCATTATTGCAGCTATACGAATATGATACACAAAATACGCTGTACACAGAAGGTTCCGAGGTAGACCTCACATCGATCGCCTACTCAATCCAGCCCGATCGATTTCCAATCGCTTTCTATTTTCAAATGAGAAGCTCTGAGCATCGACAGACCACGGAAGATTCTCATAACCCCGAATTGACCCTAATTCTCTCTCTCTCTCTCTCTCTCTCTCTCTCTCTCTCTCTCTCTCTCTCTCTCTCTCTCTCTCTCTCTCTCTCTCTCTCTCTCTCTCGCTCTCTTTCGCTTTGACTACAGTCAATGAGTTTTCCAGGCTCATCCTAGATAATTATGATACCCCCATCCGAGCATATCCATAATCACATTGGGATGACTGGGAGTCTGGGACACACCCGACCTGGAATACAGCTCATGCTTCAAGAGTTTGTAATACTGTATACATTACCGGTAATATCAAATTTCTAGTGCAAATCAAAATCACAGAGCGTTTGGAATAGGCATGTAAAATTTGAAGTAAGCCTATTTACTTTAATTAAGTAGGCCTACTACTGTAGTCAACAGCGTACAGGCGCGCCATGAATACTGCTAGCTCAGCGTCAAATTCAGTGACTGAAGAGCGCTACGATTCTGACGAAGGTTCTAATGCAGGTAGGCTAATGTGGACGATGAAGTGCCACGTGAAAACAGCGTTCGGACTCCAGACTCTCCACCAAAGAAGAAGAAACGAATATGCTATTATAATTTACAATGGGAAAACATAAAATGCAGCCGCACAGAGTTCAGAGACCTCGTCATTAGCAACAAACGTTTGACCAGAGTTGCACAGTCGGACTTTAAGTACATTTGCAAGAGTTGCCAGGTTATAACATTCACAGTTTTTTTTGTCTTGAATGAATAACTTAATTTGGACTTCTTATCATGGACACAAAACTTATTATCAAAAAGTCAACATGTATAGCATAAAAGGATGAACTGGAAAGTATGATTGTCTAATGACTATTTGTATTAGGTGCCCTGTTAGCGGAACCTTGTCCAGGCTGATGGAGCGTTCTATTGTAAGATCATACGTCTACCCAGCCTTTGAGACTCCCTCCTTCACGGAGAAGATAGACGATCAATTTGGTTTTCGTCCAACGGGATCTACCACAGCTGCTGTCGTCACGCTCCTACACCATATAACGACACTACTCAAGACAAACGAGTTCGTGGTAGTCATCTCAATGGACTTCTCGAAGGCATTCGATACAGTCCGTCATGAATCACTCGCCACAAAGTACGCCGGAATGGAAATACCAGACGCTGTCTACAACTGGTTGATAGGCTATTTTAGAGACAGAGGGCATGTCACTAGCTACGGTGGGGATGTCTCGGAAGTTGCCTGTATCACAGCTAGCATCGTACAGGGGTCAGTACTTGGACCGGTATCCTACGCCGTGGGTGCGTCCGACCTCCACCCTAGGCCTACATTCAACATTCTGGTAAAATTTGCCGATGACACGTATCTGTTGGTTGGATCGAGCCACCTTGGTACCGTGAGAGAGGAATTCGAGGGTATATCTGACTGGGCTAAAAAAAACAACCTGCGACTGAATACATCAAAGACCCGAGAAATGATCATCTTCGGTAAGAGAAAACCTCGAACAGTCATCCCACCCATTGTACCTGAGGCGGCCCGAGTGGAGACGATGCGTGTCTTGGGGGTGACCATAAGATCAGATCTGCGGATGACCACCCACGTGGACAACGTCTTGACATCATGCTCATCCTCCATGTACGCCCTGCGCGTGCTCCGATCCCACGGCCTTCCACCAAGCGCATTACATGAAGTTACAACGATGACTACCATCGCGCATCTAATGTATGCCTCCCCGGCCTGGTGGGGCTACACTAGTGCAGGGGAGCGGGACCGCATCGAGCAGCTGATGAGGACCCTGAGACGCGGACTGTATCTACCACGCGACGAAGATGGCGGAGGAAGCTGATGAACGCTTGTTTAGATCTGTGCGTAACAACGAACACCACGTACTCCATCGACTCTTCCCCCGCCTCGCCCTTCTTGTGGACATGTGCTCCGCCCTCGGGCCCATGGCTTCTCTCTTCCGGACAAAGATAACCGTAACTTCATTCCTAGAGTGCTATATAAAGACATATTCTGAATAAATCACTTAAAATTAAATTAAACGATATCCAGAAAGGACAAGGTGACATACAAATGAACACATATATAAATATACGACTAACTAATGTAACAAGCTGCGGTCTGTCAGCCTGGTGTTCGGAATAAAAGAAAATTGATTGATTGATGTTTGAACTGTCATGGTGAACAATAAAATATGTTGATTGATTGGGAATCAATAATTCATTGTCAATGATTGATTTGACAGCTGTTTTAACTTTTTAAACTAAGTTCACTAACTTTTCAAGTTTTACTCCTGTTTCGTTATCTTTGGTCAGCCTCAGAGGGCTTCGCCCTCTAACCCCCTGAGGGCCCTGACCAGAGGTTTTCAACGCCCCTGGGCCACTCTGGGGACACCGCCCCAGACTCTTGTAACACGCTCGCAATTGTCCGGTAATTTCCTGAAGACAACCTGGCAACCCTAAATTCCAACTTCCATTTAATAAAATAAAATTACTTTTATCAATTTAACTTCTATATAAGGAAAAAATTATTGTTCATCAACAATTTCAACATCTACATCAACATCTTCTATCTAAGCAAAGAATTATTCTCATAAATTGAACTGCTAGGCCTATAGATTTACAGAAACGATTATTTCCATCAATCCAGCTTTTAGTTGAGCAAAGAATTAGTTTAATCAATCCAACTACTTCTATTTAGGCAAACAATTATTTTCATCAATCCAGCGTCCATGTAAAGAGACAATAATTATAAAATACTATGGCAACATAAACTATGGTTTAACCGGCCTGCTCTACCTGAGAAATTGGACCAGGAGTGAGAGTGCCAAGAAACAAGGCCGTATTTAGGGGGGTGTTTTGGGTGTTTAAACACCCTCCGAAATTAAATAATGTATAATATAAATATTGCATTTACTAACATATACGGTGTAAGAACTAAGAGCACTCATGTGAACTTAGATGATGCAGCTCTACAGTGCTTTGAGAGCTCACAGCGCGCCTCCAAACTCCTTATAGACGGTTGACTTGGTTGCTTGTCGGCTTGTTCAAGAACGAGTAAACACCCCCCCCCAAATAAAATCCTGGCTACGGCCTTGCCAAGAAAGCTAATCCTGCATGTGGCAGCAACCAAACAAACCACTGCAATTATTCCATTAGTATTCATAAGACAAAGCAAGGCATTGTAATAAAAGGCACTATAATGTGAAGTAGTAGTTTCAGTTTAATGACACTGTGTAATAACAAAGATCATTAGAGTCGCCCTCCTCCTTTTCCCAGGCTTGGGACTGGCACTGTCAGATTGCAAACAGTGGCGGAGTTCTATGATGTGCAGCAAGGTAAGACCAGATAACCTCTAAAATGCAGCTTAGACACCATCCTTAGAGACCGCAAGAGCGTTCGAACAGTGGCGTAACTAGGGTTGGTGTCACCCGGTGCGGTAACTCATGGTGTCACCCATGGACACCCTCCCTTTCTAGACCATGCAGAATCTTAATAATGATTTTTGTACTAATGTTTTTAGATAGTCATTTTGTAATTTTGGTGTCACCCCTACTAGGGTGACACCCGGTGCGGCCCCGCACCCCCCGCACCCCCTATAGTGACGCCACTGGCTTTGCGTAACGTTAATTACGTTATTACCATTCCCATTTTAAAACCCGAAATTGGAGCCATTTATTCCCACTTCCGATTACACTGGTTACCCATTCAGGCTCGGATATCCTTTTAAAATCTGTCTTTTCATGTTCAAAATATTATGTCAGGTTCTGCTCCTCCTACGTAGTTATCATCTTTATTCACGCCATGACATTGTGCTGCTCTTGAGTCAAGACGTGGATTACGTTCAGCTTCAAAAAGAGACTTTGTAATCAAAAGAACAAATCTAAAAATTTGGAAACGGAATGTTTGAAGTTGCTGGTCCAGCTGAATGGAACTCTTTACCAGAACCAATCCGAAGATCATCCTCAATTAATATTTTTAAATCTAAACTTAAAACTCATCTCTTCTCTAAGTAGGCTACTATGATTAGTAGGCCTAAGGACATTGTAACGCGTCCTTTGAGTATAAGACTATGTTTTATTAAGGCGCGTTATAAATATAGGTTGTATTGTATTATTGTATTGTAGGCCTACTTCCCGGACATCCGCGTTCTTGCAGACAGGCTAAGACAGCTCACATCTTAATATTACTCGGTAAGCCTAATATTCTTGCACTGCGTACAGTAATACTATTTTGAATTAATTACTCTTCTATACAGCCTGTTGCAGAGAAACTTTTTCTTGTAATGAAAGGAATTACTTTTATGGGGGGTCCATAGAGCAGTGGTACATCAGTGGCGTGAAGAACAGTAGGAATAGGGATCGCTTCCCGCAACCTCCCAAAGGTCCACTTAGCCTTTCATTCGCCAGATGGCGCATTGGTAAAATGAGATGGGCGCCTTGCATGGCTTCCGAAAACAGTTAAATTCGACTCCTGTAATAACATGTGATCATCCGTTCTTACTGAATTGTGGTCATCCTGCGTAATTGTCAGTTTGAATTAATAAAGAATATATATAGCCTATTATGACATCATGGGCCTTCTTTTATGGGTGACTTGTGAAGGTCTAGGCCTACATTTATTTACAAATTGTTGGCATTGCTCTACTATTGTTAAACCGTAAAAGATGTAGGTATGTATAATGCTTGAACACTACATGTAGATTGGACAATTATAAGACCTACTGATATTGTGCCAAAAGAAAGAAGGCACGAATTAATAATAGACGAATGTTGATTCGTTGAATATTATAACGCGTTTTACTTGTTCTTTTGTCATGATTCTGTGGGCTGGGGCCCCAACAGTTTTACTGAACAGGGCCACCACATAATTTTGTCGGTTGTTAATCCGGCCCTGATAATAGAAGTTACAGCATTAGTTCAATACTAGAGTAATGAATGTTAAGGAAAAGGAACATGAACCATAGATCCAGCTATGATTTGACTGTATAATTATTTGGTTACACAGATTTTATATCAGTTCTTTCAAAGAACAGATAGACAAACGGAACGTCCTGGGCAGAGAGAACTAAACGAAAATTAGATGCTACAGCAGGAACGAAGTAGTTAATACCGGTATCAAGTGGTAAAGCTCAACGAATGGGTATGAATGACTTGGAATTAACCAATGACACGGACGCGGTGGTGTAGGGGTATGTTCGGTGCCTTGCAGCCGGAGGGTTAATTTTGGGTTCGAATCCACCTCAAGCCGTCGCGTAGGGACCCTGGGCAAGTCCTTCACTCGCAATTGCTCATGCGCTTCGGCGTGAAACTCCGATTCAGTCTCCGCGAGACGAGAAACATAAACGCTGTAGTCGGGAGCGCCTCTGAGTAGAAATCTTGAAGGGGCGCTATTATAGGCCCTATAAATATCTGAAATGAAATGAATGAAAACAATGTGACAACCTAGGTAGCAACGTAGACGCGAAGTTCGAAGCCAGGATCGATGGATGAATGGCTAGAGGCAGACGAGAAACATAGACGCATAGAATTAATTTTCAATATAATATCAGTGTCACTAAGGATCATCGCGACCAATGAGATAGCAGACCAATTATAGACTAAATAAATGTATTACGTATATATGTATCACCAATAGATAACAGGAGAAGCTTGAGTAGGCCCCTAGAGGTATGGTAATACGACATAGGGCATGGGTACGTATACAAGACTATAGGTAGAATTAGGCAGTCCGTAGGGCTGAGGTAGTTTGTAGGTACAGTGGCGGCGCGTGAGGGTGCAAGGGGTGCGGTCGCACCGGGCGGCCACTTCAGTGGAGCGGCACTTTGGCTTCCTGGAATATTTTTTGCGGCGAGTCAGTTACTGATTCGTGAAGTATAATTGCGTTACGTAACTTGGCACTCGGAATGATTTAAATTTATTTGAACTTTGAAGTTTCAAGAGGTTATTCATTGCTTTGTAAGTGATCAAACACAATTTGTAAGTGACCCGCTGAGGGACAAGCAGCAACCAGCGTATAATTTATGCTGTCGTACAGTAGATCGGTGGCATGATCGGTTGGTGCCCGAGCATAATTAAGAGACGTACAGCAGAGCTGAGCACCAGATGTATCCGCTCTAGCTGACAAGTCGGAAGACCCTCCAGTAGGCTGTATAATTATAGGTAAATTATATTGATACTAACGGTAATCGATTTTGCTACGCATTAATTATCCAAAGGCGCAGATGGGTTGAATTTAAGATGAATTGGTTGGAATTTATGTCCGAACTTATGCAAATATTCCTGCAAGAATGCCATAAATTTCTATATTTAAAGGTGTACACTGTACAATTGTACATCCTCTATAGATCTGCGTATTTGTCGTGTTTCCTCGTGGCCGGGGTCTGTACATACAAATACACATACACTTCACCGTGCGTCCTTAAGGTATAGTGAAATCTAGTTTAAACCACGGATTATCCTAACACTTTACTTTACACTTTAGAGATGGGATGGCTATTCCATGAGATATTATCTCATAGAATAGCCATCCCATCGCTACCAGTTCCTGAAAGCATAGGCCTATGTGACTCTGGTCCAAGTAGGCCTACGCAAGACATAGCAGACGCAAGAAGTCAGATGACTGTTAAAACTGCGTCATCCATTCGAGACTTCGTTGCTAATACACTTGGACAGCGTGAATGCATTGATGACACGCCAGCAATGGACGCAAGGAACCAGCGCATTCACTCTGGTATAATCAGCTGTAGGTTACCTGCCTGTTTGTGATACATCAATTGGCCAGTTGGAGTTCCGTTTCGACAAGGACCATTTGATCATGGTCAAATTAATTGATGCCGTGTTGGACTGAGATAAGGATGGAAATCATGAAATCAAGGCGCTCATTGACATCCTTAACATCAATCCGTAAGTTCTGGCATCCGAAATGGAACTGTTTTCAAGCACGGAAATGAAATTACCTTTGATGTAGCCTACTTCAGAAGGAAATGACCGAAGATGTTTATCCTCATTATTTTTTAATACAGAATGGTGCAGTTAGCATTAACGTTGCCTGTGGGTTCAGCAACCGCTGAGAGAAGTTTTTCAGCGATAGGAAACTGGACGCTTATCTTCGCTGGCTTTTCTGAACATTGAATGTGATCTGACGTCTGCTTTAGTCCCCGAAGACCTTGTTCTCATGTATGCAAACAGTGGAACTCGACGCTTAGGCCTACAGCTGTATTAGCGTAGTCGACTATTCGCAGTCTTCGATGTAGGCCTAAGGCCATTATGTAGTTTTTAAGTTTTTAAGAAAAATCCTTCTCACCAGAAGGCCGAAATTAGCACCAAGTATGCTCAAAATACATGTGGCGGCTGCGGAGACCCCGACTTGGGGCTCAAATCGCCTCCAACCCTCTCCGTTTTAAAGGGGGCGCCGCTTTCCGGCGGGGAAGGTAGTGAATGTATGCTTTAGCCCCCGCTGAACTAAAACCAAACTCCGCCCATGTGTTTCCTTGTGGCAGCCAACTCCGCCGCCCTCCCAGCCTCGGTCGCCGTCTCAGAGATGTATGAAGCGGTCACATACGGTATCCACCACCGTCGCGTCCCAAATCAAGGTCCGCCCGCTACCTTACGGTATCAGAGTCTCGCCATCAGGCCTCTTCCCGTCCGATCTGGTCAGGTTGGTGCAGTATTCAATTCTGGAGACAATGAAGCTGTCTACCAAGATGACGACGGTTGTGTAGAGAAATGAATCTGTGGCTGGTTGTATAGTATACGGTCGATGCAGTTGGTAAAAACTACCTCGAACGATGTAATTATGTATGTATGCATGTGTGCGTATGTATTATGTGCATGAATGTGTGTATGTGTATAAGGTATGTATTTACGTAGGCCAAATTTCACTAGACTAGTATACAGGTCTGCCGCCATGGGGGGGGGGGCTGAAAACTGCTGCGTTGTGGTCTACCTTCTGAAAAATCCACGCGCCGCCACTAAGTAGTCTGGGATGCCCTTCGTGACACATATATATATATAGTTTATATATATATACAGTGCAGTATACACGAATTGCATGACATCGGCAATTACGGATGTGTCAAATACGCTCTTGTGAGAGACATACGGACTCCGGAAAGACAGGACAAGAGACAGACGTTGACAGCGGTCAATGTTTGATTGGTATGTATACACTGTGTTTCAGTCATAACGGATCTGTAATAATGCAGCCTTGCAGAGAGTCTCTTTAACTTAGTGACTATAGTATATACTATTTACCCAGTCTGATATAACCATCGGAATGGTGGGCTATGCGAGAGAAAGACGAGACACGTATCAGCCTCAATAGAAAGACAGCTAGACAGAGAGGCAGAGGGACAGACTGATAGGTAGGCAGATGGATAGATACATAGACAGAAAGAAAGAAAGATAGATGAAGAAATAGACAGACAGACAGACAGATTGCTAGACAGACAGACAGATAGGCCTAGATGTCCATAAGAACAATTCATAAAGCGCTGCCGAAAATATTCCAACAAAACCAGGAGCATCGGCAAACACACACGCGCACACACATTATATTACATATATATATATATACAGGACGAAACGAGGTAGCAACTACAAGACTGGTGTTAACATCAAATCCCAGTGCATCTGTTACAAGTTACAAATAAATCGACACAGTGACAATATAAAAAAGCCTTTCGTCGTTTTCAGAGGGCGAGAAAATGTAAGTAGATATTATTATGCTGTTTCATTGATCTTACAATATAGTGCCATCTAGTACATTTGAATAATTCAGCTATAAAACTGTCTTCATATCTGAACTTAATGAGAATTACCAATAGTCCACCGACCACAATGAAACTTTGAAAGACATCAGTTCTGCCCAGACAACGGCTCTCATTCCACCCTGTTAAGCAGTCAGTTACCGAAATACTTAAAATCCGAAAGAAAAATACCGAAGAAGAGTCGGGAGAGAGAAGCCACAAAAGTACAGCGCGCTAACCATAAAAAAACACAACGTGCGTTATTCTAAAAGTCAGAGGCGTACCGAAGGGGAGCAGAGGGGGCGAGTCGCCCCGGGCGGCCCTCGTGCAGGGGCGGCAAAACAGGGTTGAAGAAAAATAAAAAGTTGGAGAGAAAGAAAGAAAGATTGAAAACGAAGGAAGGAATGGAAACCGTCTCTTGGGTCAGGTCGTCTTGGCTTCCGTTGATCGTTGCCCTAAACCTTTGGCCCTTCGTTAGGGGCGACATCACTCTGAGAGGTCAGAATGTTAAATGGCACCCCAGGCAAAGCATACATTTGGCGCCCTCTGACCCTCACTCTACGGTCCAATTAAGTCAGTAATTATTTAAATTTGTTCCATAAGCGAAAGTTTTGAATTCAAATGAAACTAATCAGTGTAATTAAACAAATGGCTAAAACGTGAAAAATAAAACTGTGGAAGGTGGCGAAAAGTGATAACTCCAGAAGTGTTATGAACTGTATAAAATAAATTTGTATAGGTCTATGTAATACGATCGACGATCGTCAAACAAATTGCAGTATCTTAGAGAAAATAGCATATCCAAAAATCAAGTGACCAAGGGCGGAAATTTCTGTCCTCGCCCCGGGCGGCACTTCAGATCCGTACGCCACTGTCCGGGAATGATCCGCTGCCTAATTCCAAAATGACCAAACATCCTAGCTCTTGAGGATCCGATTTGTATAACGCCTGTGGCAGGGTATAGTCTCGCTGTACGGCACTAAATAATTGTGGACATTCATGAAGCACTGTAGACTCGACTTAACGCCTGGGGGGGCCAGGCGTTTTTAGGC
>JACEVL010002196.1:0-5000 GCA_020284085.1 Aporrectodea caliginosa
AAAACCATTGACCATAACTGTAACTATAACTAAAATAAAATCTGTAAGGAGAATCACACTGCGACAATGGCATTATCACCTAATTGCAGGTGGCTGAAGGCATGTGCTACCTGGAGAAGAAGACTTTTGTCCATCGCGATCTAAGAGCTGCGAACATCTTAGTGGGAGATGGAAACATTGCTAAGATCGCTGACTTCGGTCTGACAAGACTTCTCGACAGATATTACGACAACGAAGTTTTCTATAAGGGAAAGCAGGGTTCGTTGTCGAAGATCTTTAAGAGTTTAACATCTAGATAAAACTGCATTTGGACATTTTCATTGTTTGTGTTATTCCAAGCCAGGATGGCGGGTGGTTCCCTGGCGACTTCTCTGTTGCTAGTCAGAGGCTGTGGAATTCGCTGTATTTTCTGTCCCAGTTGGAATTTCTCTTATGTCGATCGGGTTTGGGTTAAGTTCTAAGCTTCTGGATTGTTAATCCTCAATCATATTAGATTAAAATTGATTAGATTAAAATTGATTAGACAAGAACGACAGAGATTTATATAGCGCCTCTTCAAGATTATCTACTCAGAAACGCTCCCGACCCAACCCCGGCTAAAGAGAAACAGTCTTGAGGTTTGAGAAGAACGTGGCTGCAACTGCTCTATGCACTAGGCGTAGATCCACAGGAAGCCCATTCCAGATTGCAGGGCCAGCAACTGCTGTCAACCCTTTGTTTGGTGTATCAGTGGGTCATAAGGGTCCTGAAGACGGTGGCTGTTAACTGTTTCAGGGTCCCTCCTTCCGTACAAGTGGACTGCTCCTGAGGGCCTCATACAACTGAAATTCACCGTCAAATCCGACGTCTGGTCTTTCGGAATTCTCCTCTACGAAATGGTGACGTACGGAGGTGATCCATACCCAGGTACATGTAGGCTATAAAATGCACCGTGAATTTCTTCGCGTTTCATCTCACCTCACCTTATCCAATATCATTTGACCTTCGCAGGACGGAGAGCGGTAAATAATTACGCAGGGTGTTTGGATGCTGATTGCGGAGCAACCGTAGGCAGTAATAACCTGACGTTCCGTGTGTTTACAAGTTACGACCAATGACATATTCTGACACCAAAGCCAGAAAAAAGTCATGTTGGTCGAAGAAGATTTTTGAGTCCAAAGTGTCTTGGGGTATGTCCTGGGGTGAAAATTTACCCCTCTTCGTCCTCGACGTCGTTATTTTCTCGTCCATAGTGAATATGTATTTGGAACTATTAAAATCGATACTTCTTTTTTAATTGTACCCTACCTATGAGCTGAGATATGAAAAATATCTTTGGGGTAAAAAATATCCCTCTCCTTCCTCCGTGTATCGTAAAATGTCTTCGTCCTGCGAAGGTTAATCTAACGTTACCTCATCTATTCGAACCTCATCTGACCTAATCTAATCAAAATTTAATATAATCCAAAGTCATACTATTTAATCTCGTCTGTGTCATCTCGTCTAACCTAATTTTTGCCGAATCTCATCATCTTATCCAATATCATCTGTCATTGATTAGTTGAACTCAAGTTGGGCTCCCTTACCTTCTGCCTCAGCTGCGCTACGGCGCTATACAAATCGCCTCATTATTATTTTTTATGCCCCGAGGTATACAGGATCCCTCAGGGACTTCAATAATATCCGTTTTAGAAAATAACCTGGACAGGCCCTACTCATCTATCTCTAGGCCAGCGAAAGTGCCCCCAAAGGCCACTGCATTAAAACGTTGTAACGTCAATGAGATACGTTGGGAAAAACGATGTTTCCCGTGGATCTCCTGTTACGGTGCCTAGCTTTTGTCCCAGGTCCGAAAGGATGGTATTATTATTATTATTTTTTTCCCCGAGGTACATATGATCCCTCAGGATTGCAAAAATTAGGGGGCGCGTTGTTCTGGAATGGCTAATCTTCACAGATGGATTGGTTGGTTAGAAAAGTGCTAGAAAAAGCAATTGCGTTGAATTATTATTATTATTATTATTATTATTATTATTATTATTATTATTATTATTATTATTATTATTACTACTATTATTATTATTATCATTATTATTATCATTATTATTATTATTATTATTATTATTATTATTATTATTATTATTATTATTATTATTATTATTATTATTATCTAATCTCACTTCATGTTATCCAATATCTCCTTATCTAATCTCACCTCGTCTGGTCTCATATCGGGCAATCCGCTGTTCTTCCTGCAATTCTGTAGATATATCCAACTGTCGTCTACTCTTACCTCATCCAGTCTCATCTAATATCATCTCGTCTAATTACATCTCATGCTCTTCTTCCTGTTCTGCTGCAGCGATGACCGGCCATGTCGCCCTTGATTGGATAGAGAAGGGCAATCGTTTGAAGAGACCAACGGAGAAGTATTGTCCGTTGGCTCTGTACAACATCATGAAACAGTGTTGGCTGAAGAACTCTGACGAACGACCGAACTTCGAATACATCAAGGAAAACCTCGTCGAGATTAAGACGAAAGGATAGAAACTCGCACGCTTTCTGTTCGGTTTTGATCCATAGTCGGCTATTTTGGGAAGGATGGGTGCGCCAATAGTTAGGTGACTTGTTTTGTTTTGTTTTTGTTTTGTTTTGTTTTTGTTTTGTTTTGTTTTTGTTTAGGTCGGAGGTTCAGTGCTTTGTTTAAAATAAATATCATAAAGTGAGTAGGACGAATTTGACTACAGGCTTGGTCGAATTATACAATGTTGACGAACTGTTCAATAATCTGCGGACACTTACGGAACGCAAAGGCATATGTATCAATAAACTACGTGCTAATAATTATTATCGAAGACGTCCTTATTTTTTACGCGCTTCTCGGCCCAAATAAAGTTATGACTTGGCGGCTTTGGCGGCGGTTTTGTCCCAGCAGCGAGAACAAGTCGTCATGCTGGCCAAACGAATGTACGACTACCGAAAATATAAGAACCGATTGACCCTCCACAGACCACCTGTTGATCAACGTACGACTGCCGTGCCACTGTGTACACCTAAGGACGCTGAACCCACCGCCGACAATCCAGTTTCGGTGTCGCTTCCCGATGGTCCTGACAGCCTCTAGTCAACCAGGGTTCGTGGGCTACCCGAGTGGCGTCTCTGGTTTCTGCTTTGGGTTCTCTCGGACCCCGCAGCGCACATAATTATCCACCGCAGACAGATGGGCAATTTCACACAATTTATGTGAAATGGTAAAATCGTCCCTCGGTCCCTCGGTCCCGTTTTTTTTCGGGGGACGTCTGAATCTGGTAACTACCGAATCCGATCACAAGAAAGAACTACCTCGCGGACGTCGGAATCAAAGATGCAGAATGCAAGAAATTGGAGTACAAAGACGGAAGAGCTTTCAAGCTTTCCGGGTCTCATGAAAGGAACAACTTCGCATCCTGTTCTACGACGAATCCACCTGCAGATGATGCCTTGTTGAGAGACTGGGCAATTTCACACAAATGTGAATATTGCAAGGTCTAACTTGGATATTGCCGCCTCTGAGTTCAAGATGGTTTAGTATAATCCACGCGGACTAATAAGTAATAATATTATATATATATCTGTATTACATTCGGCTATATACAGGGTGGGCCAGCATAAATGAACCAACTTTGCATGTAAATAACTCCGCCAATATTTGCAAGTTATTTATTCTTGATGCATGAAATTAAAGATATTTCACTCTAGTATTAGCCTTTAAAAAGTCGAACTGGTACTAGTTTAAATTTTAAGGAAATGTTTGGAACAGCGCTAGCTACCATATTTTTTTGTCATTAGTGACGAAATGTGGTGCCATTGACAGAAGATGATCAAGTTTTGATCCGAATTTTGCGAACTGATAAGGGATTTAATGCGTTTCAAATGATTAAAGAGTTTCCTAACAGAGGATAAAATAAAAATACGTTGAATCGTCTGATACGAAAAATTGATGAAACAGAAACTTCGCGTCGTAAACCACGCGAATCGGTACGCACAGCGCGCGCACCCGTAACATTGCTCGTGTGTCCCTGTTGCAGCACTTGGTAGATATATTGAATATTCATTTGATTAGAAAAGACTGCAACAGACTAACTCCTAATTAATAATTAATTTTGCTGTGCAGTACACATTTCTGGCTACATGGTTGAATTTGTTTGTGAAGTTACTGTAAAAATTGTCATGAATGTTTTTATTAGCTAGTTACTGCAAAACCGATGACTGTTGTTATGCCACGATCTACATCACGTAGGCTAAAGCTACAATAACAAATGTTTTTGAATCTTAATACTAGAATGAAATATCTTTAATTTCATGCATTAAGTATAAATATCATACAACATTTGGCGGAGTTATATGCATGCAAAGTCGGTTCATTTATGCTGGCCCACCCTGTGCATATATATATTCGTTTATTCAATTAAATTCAACCTGACAAACCGCAGTATGATTACAAAAATAAATCTTCTGATTATTTTTGATTATCACAACACGATTTTAAATGCGTAAAACACTTAATTATTTAGGTAAGTCCTTGATCATCATTTAATCTTAAAATTGTCACATGTTCTTGAAGTCTTAGAGCTATATAAGGTCATTTGTTTACGTCCACTTCGAAGATGCAATGTCATGCCTTTTCAGTGCTTGGGCCTTCTACCTGGAATAAACACCTTTCAGATCTGACTGATTGAATGAATGAACCAACAAATGAACGAACGAACGAACCAATGAATGAATGAGTGAGTGAATGAATAACTATCTTCAGACATCTACGGAGCAATTGACAGATCGCAACTCACTTTACTGGCGCTTTTTGACGTTAGCGCGGCATTCGACACTGTGGACCATGAGATACTTTTTGATCGGTTACAAATATCTTTTGGTCTGTCTGGTGCCTTCCTTTGCTGGTTGGAGTCCTTCCTTGGGGAGCGCTCCCTATGTGTGGTCCATGGGTCAACTAGGTCCCCATGGGTCCCTGCCCCCTATGGGCTACC
>JACEVL010002196.1:10000-24979 GCA_020284085.1 Aporrectodea caliginosa
ATCGATAAAAAGCTATCGCGATAATGCAGAAGCATGAACGATGTCTTGACTTACTCTTCTACGCGCAATGCCCGATTGTTGAATAAATGTTATAGTATTTGAGTTTCAAACGATATTTGTCTTCCTACCACATGACATGCTTTGAATACTACTACTACTACTACCGCTACTGCTACTGCTACTGTTGATGCTGACGCTGGCGATGACTATGAGTGCTATTATTATTACAGGCAATCTGAGGCAATCAATTATTACAGGTGTCTTAGGCCCCTTGGATTTGAACATACAGGAGACCGAGCAGTTTAAGACTGAATGTCGGCTTATAAAAATATTGAAAACAGTGAATTTAATAAGTTCGCATAATGAGTGTTGGCCTTTCGAAGAAATAAATTTGACTCATTTAATTAAAAAATTAATGATGATGATGATGATGATGATGATGATGATGATGATGATGATAATGATGATGATGGTGATGATGATGACGACGACGATGATGATGATGATGATGATGATGATGATGATGATGATGATGATGATGATGATGATGATGATGATGATGATGATGATGATGATGATGATGATGATGATGATGATGATGATGATGATGATGATAATAATAATAATAATAATAATAATAATAATAATAATAATAATAATAATAATAATAATAATAATAATAATAATAATATGAAGTGCTAAGCAGCCTCCCGCTTAAAATAAGAACTTTAGCGCCACATATAGCTTAGAAAACCATTTAAGCTCATCTTAAGAAGCACCTTGTTAGATTCTTGGAGAGCTTTTCAAAACTTGCTCATATATAATAATAATAATAATAATAATAACAATAATAATAATAATAATTATTATTATTATTATTATTATTATTTTTTTTTTTTTCCGAGGTATCAATGATCCCTCAGGCGATCCAAACAATATCTGGAGATGTTACTGATGGTGGTCTGGAACGGCAACTCACTCGGCAGTGTCTGGTTGGGCAAATGTACCTCGGAAGGCAACAGCATTAAAGCGTTGGATGGTGGTAGACATGCGTTGGAAAAGATAGGATGTTTCTCTAATATCTCTTATTATTATTATTATTATTATTATAATGGTAATAATTATAACAATAGTTTCAGTAATAGTAATGCTAATTGTAACAGTAATAGCTATTGTATTAGTAGTGGAATCCGGTAATGTGAGCGAAACCATTTACTCTTCCATTACTGTCTTTCAACCCCCCTCTTCAATGTTCATTCTGACTTTAGTCTACTGTAAACTAATCTGATGAGAGAACTTTTAGATTCAAAGCCAAAAGTGAGAGCGGACAAGAACTACGAAGCAAACTATGAATCAGATATCAGTTTTAGAAAAGGAGACATTCTACAACTCATCAAAGACGGGTCAGTATTCAATCTTGTCCTCGAGACCAAGATCTTGGTCTCGAGTGCACTCAAATTCGTTTTAAAAGACTGGGTCTTTGTGTTGATCTCAAGCCTTTTAAAACGAACTTGACCTTTGGTCTCAAGAGTCTTGATCCTGAGCTTGGTCTGGAGATTTCAGGTCTTGACAACAAGACTATTACTTATTGTGTCACTATTACTTTTGTACAAGGGCCCCTTCCTCTGAACTACTTCTTGCTGGCCATGTTAAGCTCTAGGCCTACCAGGATCTTTATCTCTGGATGTCTTCTAATCGACTCTCCTTAAACTTCTCCAAACCCACCTCATTTGGTTTGACACTCCCCAGCAACCCCAAAAACTCGACTTTGCGCTACATTCTGGCAGGTTCCCCTTCTACATTTTCGTCTAGTGTCCGAGACCTAGGCGTCACGAAATAGATTGTTCTTCTACCTTTACTGAAAACATTTCTAAGCTGAATCGTTCTTACTTAACTTAAGCGCTCAGAGCTATTCGAAGATTTGTTTCGTGCGAGACCTTTACCGCAGAAATACAGGCTTTTGTCTGCTGTCGGATAGAGCTATTGTAAATCTCTCCTTACTTGCCTCCTAGGTCCGACTATCTCCTCTTCAATCTGTACTTAGCGCTGCTGCTAGACTTATAGCTCGTTTCCCTCGATTCTTCCACATCTCTACTTCCATGGTTAGACAACTTCACTGGCTCCCTCTCTGGGCCCGTATAGGTCTACAATTCAACGTTGTCAGTTTAGTGCCTAAGTTCAATTGGGTCTTGCTCCAAAGTATCTTCGTGATCTAATTCTTCGACCCCTCTCTGCCACTTCGGTGCGTCCTCATCGATCATCTGACCGTCTTGACCTCTTTGTTCCCCGTGACAGGACGGCCAAGGCTCAATTCAGATCCTTTGCCTGCATAGGCCCATCTCTATGGAATGGTCTTCCCCCAACTGTCCGCTCTGGTAGCGTTTCTTCATCTTTCCCTCATCTCAAATCTTGCCTTTTTTTCTCAGGAACTCTCGCACTGGAAGCGCTTCTGAATACGCTACTCTAGGAGATGTGCCATAAAAATGCTCAAATATAATACAATACAATATACGTTTAATTGGCTTTATAGTTTATATCTATTTCGATTTTAATGTTCAGTCTTCCATCCTTTCCGGATCGGTATGCAGTAAGCCTTAACATTTTCCTTTTTATCGTTTTGCCTAACTACACCACTGCTCCTACTCTGGCAGTGCCAGTCCCAAGCCTGAATGAAGGAGGAGGGCGACGTAAATGATCTTTTTTATTGTTATTGTCGTCGACGTCATCATCGTCATCCACATCATCATCAGCAGCAGCAGTAACGTTACCAGCATATAGGTCGATTTGTAAAGCTCAATGCAAGGGTGATATGTTATAATTATATACAAATACATTTGATCCGTTGAAAGTTTGGACATTTTTATATGTACTGCGCAGGGAAGTTGATGGATGGTATTTCGTGAGAAACCTCTCAAATGGACAAGAAGGCTACGTGCACAAAGATTGGGTCACTATTATAACCAGCGCTGACGTGGAATCACAAGAGTAAGCCAGAACAGGAGGCAATTTAATTTACTTAACAATGGAAAATGAAGTATAAAGACGAAGAAGTAGTGAAAGAAAAGGCGACAATAGTGATGAGAAGGAGGAAGAGGAAGGAGGAAGTGAAAATGGGAAGGAGGAGGGGACGGAATCACGTGAAGATGGTTAGGTTGCGGAAGGGGGAAAGGCGGAGAAGGAAGACGGAAAGAAGAAGAAGACGATGAAAAGGAAGCGGAAGAAGAAGAAAAAGATGAAGGTGAAGAAAAAGAATTTTAATTAAAATTGGAATTAGAGGAACAAGAACAAGAAGAAGAAGTAAAAGTATAGGAAAAAGAAGAGGAAGAAGAGGAAGAAGACGTGGAAGAAGAATAAGAGGAAGAAGGAGGATGAGCAGGAAGATGAAAATTGGGAGGGGATGAAGAGGAGAAAAAGAAGAAAAAAGGAGGTGGAGGAAAAACAAGAGAAAAGGAGGAGTAATGAGAATGACCAAGAGGAAGACGAAGTAGAATACAGAAGAAAAGAAGAGGACGGAGAAGAAGGAGCAGAAGAAGATTGTTAGTTACGCTAATTTCTGTTAGATTTTCTCAGGCAATTATTATGTTTTTAATTTAAACAGGTATACAGAATAGAATTGCAAAACTATCGCAATTATTGCAGCAGTTGGATGCTTTATATATTTGTCAGATACTACTTCAAGAGTTTGAACAGAAAAGCAGCCGAGGAAAAACTCCTAGAACCAGATCTCGAACTCGGAACATACTTGCTTAGACCAACCGGAGGTGAAAGAACTCCACAATACTATGCATAGTATGCACAACAACACTAAAAGACAATAGACTTCAAAACACTATTACACAACAACTTACGTATGTATGTATGTATTTATGTATGTATGAGCACTTGTTAGAGCGCCCCTTCAAGATTTCTACTCAGAGGCATTCCCGACTACAGCGCGGACACTGAATCGGAGTTTCACGCCGAAGAGCATGAGCAATTGCGAGTTAAGGACTTGCCCAGGGTCCCTACGCGGCGGCTTGAGGTGGATTTGAACCCGCAACCTTCCGGCTGCAAGGCACCGAAGATTACACTAAGTTTTAGTTCATTATATGACCTGATTGCGCTCCTGGTCTTGACTGACTGGTTTTCATTAAATGCAAACATTGTTGTATTATATTATGTTATGCTATATCATATTATGGTATGGTATTGCATGGTGTGGTGTGGTATGTTTTCCCATTCCGTGACAGATGGCTACGCTCTTTCACTTCGGTGCGAGAATGAATTATATGAGCTGGAGATCAGACACTACAAGATCCTAGTCGTTGCAAAGGGTATGTGCTATATCGATGCAGACTCAATCAACAAACCTTTCAGCAACATCTTGGAGCTCATCAAATACTACACAGGTAAGCTGAATCTCAGGTAACAACGACTAAGACTGTTGCGATGGATCTGGTACTAGCGTAAGCCTGCGATGCTTTCGTCCCGTGTTTGGATTAACCCATTGTTATTTATGTCGGCCCCTCTAGTTGGAACCATCTTCCACATGAATTGCGTCTTGAGCTCCTCAACCTTTCTCTTCCTCTGTTTCGGAAACGCCTGAAGACTATCTTATTTGTTAGAGCCCTGGGTCGGGAGCGCCTCTGAATCTTTAGTGGCGCTATACAAATGTTCAATTACAATTACAATTACAATTTTTGAATCGATTACCTGACAGTAGGAAATGAATGCCTCCTCTGCATGCTGATATGACACGTTGATGCTTTATTTTCTTATTCGATAAAGCTTAGTCAGACACCTGTGTAAAATTTCGATAATTTCTACATACGCCAGATATCAATCTCCGTCTACTATCTTCATCATCAACATCATCTTCAAAATTATAATTGAATTTAATTGAATAATTATAATTAAAGTAAGGTCAAGGTAACACACTTGACGATGTAAGACGAGTAAATTTCGAAAACTGGGAAAGTCTCTATTAACAGGCTCCCGCAGACACGCAGAACTCAAGCATCGAGATTTCGATAAATCCCATGCAGTAAAGCATGTTTAAAACACTTTCTATTTTAATCATATAGCTTAAAACAGAGAATAAATATGATTGTAAATTTCAGAGAAGCCCGGTCTTCGATGCAGGTTGATAACGCCACTTCCTCAGGATATTCCACTGGATGATCTTGCTGTCAAGCTTTCAGACTTGGAAATGGGAGAGAAACTTGGATCCGGGAACTTTGGCTCTGTATACGCTGGTAGTATTTACAAATCGTGAATTTTAATTTAGTCCAATATAAAGAAAGAGACCGGAACAAATGGATGAAGGTACGACACTAGCGACAAGTTTCCACGCCACGAGGCAAATGACCATATAGAAATATATAGATATCTAAAAGTTAACTGTGAGGCGGCCATGTCCAACAGCATACTGGAGTCTTACCTTTGATGGGAAAGTAAAGTAAGGAAAAGGTAAGTAGGATATAGTTAAGGAAAGGAACGGTAAAGCTCTTATGTCCCTATAGTGAAACTTAGGGAGACCTTACGCATCGATCAGTGAGCCGAAAATGGGCGAATCCCAAGGTTTTCGACACGAGGCCAATGCATCGCAAGAGTCACTTCTCAGCTTACGCCGTTACCAAATTCTACTGCTTGATGACAGGGACAAGTATTGGCGAACATTCTGTCAGGATCGCTACACGCCCTCCGCTTTATAGACTCCAACTGTTATCCATTAATCAGATCTTTTCAAGACGTGTGAAGTCATTGACCAACAGATAAGTTGCTCTACTTGCAATAAGAAGATTCAAGTTAAACATAATAATTAATTAAGTCTTGGTGAATTTTCGCGCGTTATACGGGTGTTTTAAATTATCATAAACACAAATAAATAAATAAAATGAATGAATGTAGGTACGCTACATAAGAATAAACAGGTCGCCGTGAAATCGTTGAGAGAACTGATGGAGGTTCAATGACGGTCGAGGAATTCCGGAAAGAAGCCGAGACGATGCACAAACTGCGTCATCCGAATCTAGTCTCTCTTCTGGCGATCTGTAAAGGCAATGGTAAGATCTACATCATCACGGAGAGGATGTCTAAGGGAGCCCTGCTCAACTTACTCCGAAAAGACACCGATCACACCATCACGTTCAAGGACCTAATGCACATGGCAATTCAGGTTGGGGTCTGCATTTATTCTTAAGTCACGTGCGGTTAGGTAAGATGGACCACTAGTAATTGTAGTAGTCAGTAATATCATTAGTAGTTACAGTACTTAGCATATAAATGGTCTTAAAATTTATACATCAAAATATAAGTACAATGGCTGGAATTCGCACCTATAGTCCTTAGAAGTTGTTCATAACGAACCTCTTAATAAACACAAACTCTCTCTTGCATAATTATATAGAACAAACTCAAGTAACGCTTTGATAAACAATTTGAATAGCCAATAATTTCTGGCTACGAATACAGGACCCTTTTGTATATTCATAAGAAACCAGACTACGATAGGCTCTAACAACCAATTTGACACTCTTCGTTACGTCGCTCTTTCAAATCAGCAATATTTCTGTCGCTCTTTTGCAACTGCTCTCCCATTTGTCGCTCTTTTGTTACGTCGCTCTTTCGTTATGTCGCTCTTTCGACACTAACCCATCTTGAGCGTATACTTACATGGCCTTCTAAACTGAATACAGGTGGTTGATGGCATGTGTTACCTGGAGAAGAAGGGATTTGTCCATCGTGATCTAAGAGCTGCGAACGTCTTGGTTGGAGATGGAAACGTAACTAAGATCGCTGACTTCGGTCTGGCAAGACTTCTCGACAGCTATTACGCACACGAAGATTATTATCGGAGCAAAAAGGGTTCGTAGTCTAAGATCTTTATTAGTTTAAGATCTAGAATAAATTGTCATCGGCCCTTTTTAAATGTTGTGTTACTCCGAAGCAGGCTGGCACTTGGTCACTGAGAGGTTTCTCTGTTACTAATCGGAAGTCCTGTTCTGTCCGTTCAGGATTATCCCTATATTGTTTGAGTCTAGGTTGAGAAAGAAGCTTCTGGAATGCATATCTGAATTGCTCGCGATAGCGCACTGGATAACCTCTGGCACAGAGAGCGAGAGGTACCGAGTTCGAGCCCCCTTTTGGGCGGATATGCTTTGTAGGCTGCTATTAGCGCCGTTGTAATGCAGGCCGTCTGTTCTGTTAGTAGTTAAGATTTAAATTGCATAAAATGTAAATGGACAGCGCAGTGCGTTTGTCAGGCGCTTATTAAAGAAAGATATTATTATTATTATTATTATTATTATTATTATTATTATTATTATTATTATTATTATTATTATTATTATTATTATTATTCCATGCCTCTGCCTAAGGAATGTAATCGAAACCACTCTGTCTTCGTAGCTCAAATTCACTTCATTCCTTCAAAAGCGGCTCAAAACTCAATATTTCTCCTTGGCTTTCAAAGACTTGGATATCTAACTGCATCTTCTCAGGACTGGCGGCTGACTATCCACGCCTCAGATTCGATGTGACCGTGCGCGCGATACAAATTTAATTAATAAATAAATTAATAATAATAATAATATATTAATATTAATATTAATATTAATATTAATATTAATATTAATATTAATATTAATATTAATATTAATATTAATATTAATAAGCAGCAGAATAATATCCTCCATTGCCTGTGTTCATGTCGCCTAGACAAATAAATCAAATTACAGTAAATAAAATTTAATTAAACTAGAGTCAAGACTGGACTGAATGAAGTGTACCAGGCTGGACACAGGTCACTCCTAACTGCTGCCAACCCCATATCGTACCCTGTGAATTGTTTTAGTAACTGAATTTCCGTACAAGTGGACGGCGCCTGAGGCCATCAGACAGCAGAGGTTCACCGTCAAATCCGACGTCTGGTCTTTTGGGATTCTGCTCTACGAAATGGTGACGTACGGAGATGAACCATACGCAGGTAGACTATTATGAACATGTTATTAACTCTTCTCATATAATAATTATAATCTAACCTTATATAATCTAGTTTCAACTTATCTAATCTAAACGAACCTCATCCAACCTATCTTGTATAATCTCACCTCGTCTTATCTAAGTAAGTAAGTAAGTAAGTATATCCTTTATTGAGAAGCACTAGCAAACCGCAAAGCACTGTACATGGCAAGATTAATACATTCAAACAAAAAAACAAACAAACAAAATTATATATATCAAGTATCATCTTGATTTGATCTAATAAATTTAATCTAATCTCACCTCGTCCTATTTCATTTCGTACATAACATCTCGTTTAATCTCATTTATCTAGCCGAATCTATTCTCCTTATCCATTATTATTTAATCTTATCTTGTTCAATCTCATATAATCTTTTCTAAAGCATTCTTATATCTTATCTTACCAATCTTTATATAATCCAGTTCAATTTAATTTTATCCAACCAAATCGCCTAATCTAATCTTATCCGATCTCAAGGCGCATAATCTGCTTTTCTTCCTGTTCTTCTGCAGCCATGTCCAATCGTGAGGTCCTTGACTGGGTGGTAGAGGGCAATCGCCTGAAGAGACCAACGGAGCACCATTGTCCGGTGACGCTCTACAACATCATGAGACAGTGTTGGTCGAAGAACTCCGACGACCGTCCGAACTTCGCTGATATAAAAGAAACCCTCATCGAGATTAAAACGAAAGGATAGGATACTATCTCGACTCTCGGCATGCTTTCTCGATGAACCACCTAATGTTTTTCTATGGCGCATATTTTACGCGGATCCACGGGAATGACTATTTATTGGCGACACTTGTATCTAATGTATATACGAGTTAAATCCCTCTGGATTTAGAAAGTTTCTGGAGATTGTGATCACTACTTTTTATTTACCAAAGTTGCAAATTAGCTATCAGAATTTGCGAACAGTAGGGAAAACTTTTTCTGGGATGGTCAGTCTACGTTGATGTCGGGCTCTGTAGCATACATGTAAGTAAGTAAGTAAGTTAGAAGTAAAAATATTCTTTATTGAGAAGTACTAGCAAACGCACAGCACTGTGCATGGCAAGATTAATACATTCAAACAAAACAAACAAATTTATATATACAAGCAAAGAATTGAATGGGAGAAGTTATTTTATATCAGAGGAAGCCAGGGGAGGAAGAGTTAGGGCTAGTCATACAGGGAAAATTAAGAACTTAAATAGACTGATTTAGGGAAAACATTGTTTATTTGTATAGCATCAGAGCAAGGAAGCATTTCTGAGTCAGGTTGTCAAACATGGGAAGCTCACGGTTATGGGACTGTGGCCGCAGCGAGTAGCGAGATTGCTTAATATATTATATAATATATAGGCGGTAACAATTTATGGAAAGACAGAGGGAATATGGCCAAGAGGTCCACTTATGTTTTATAGATTACAGCAAGGCATTTGATTGTGTAAACCACGACCTGATGTGGAAGACTTTGAGAGAAATGGGCATACCTATGCACCTGATAAATCTCCTCAGGAACTTATATTCCAACCAGATAGCAGTAGTGAGAACGGAACACGGAGAAACAACAAGCTTCCAAATAAAGAAGGGAGTAAGACAGGGTTGTATACTATCACCGTACCTGTTCATTCTATATGCAGAAAGGATAATGAGAGAGGCAGGATTTGACGATGAGGCAGAAGGAGTGAGGATAGCAGGAAAGGTTGTGAACAACTTAAGGTATGCGGATGACACAACATTGTTGGCTGGAAAAAAGAAACACTGAAAAACAACATCAGGAAACTAAGGCTTGAAAGTGAGAAAGCAGGATTGTATTTCAACATAAAAAAGACTAAAGCCATGACCACAGAGAACTGGAGAAGCTTCGAAGTAGATGGAGAAGAGATTGAGGTGGTATCGAGCTTCTGCTTTCTGGGAGCTACGATAGATAGGGATGGGGGATGCGAGAGAGAGATACGCCGAAGAATCATTCTGGGAAAAGGAGCAATGCAGGGACTGGAAAAGATATGGAAAGATAAAGCGGTGAGCCTGGAAACGAAAACAAGAATTGTAAAAGCAATGATAATACCAGTGGTGCTGTACGGGTGCGAGACATGGACAAAAACCAAAGCACTAGAGAAGAAAATCGATGCATGCGAAATGTGGATTTGGAGGAGAATGCTGAGGGTCTCCTGGACTGAGAAGATAACAAATGAACATATACTGGAAAAGATAGGACACCTAAGAGGAAAGATGACATTGAGGCAAAGAGCGGCGAGACAGAAAACGATGTATTTTGGTCATGTGATGCGTGCGGACGCAGCGAATCGACGGCACAAGGTGACAAGGTGAACAATTTATGCAACACAGTCATGACAAGTATTGTGCAGAATACAGGCAATACAGGCAGAATACAGTTTGGTATCCGCATTGCTGCAATGAGTCACAAATGATCTCATCTTATCTTGAATAATTTAATCTAATGTTATCTTGAACATTTTCATTTATTCACGAACGTTGTGTCGTGTCACAGACGTTGTCCAGATATGTCAAAGACATCTGAGAGAGAAAGAGGCAGAGGAGCTGCTTAGGCGGAATCCGTCTGGGATGAGAACGATTGGAAGGAGGCGGATGGCAAGATGGATCGTGGTAGCAATTCTAGTGAGGTGAGATTTTAGTGAACGATCAGGGTGAGAATTGCCGGGGGATGGGGAGGTTCAAACCCTTTGTCTTTCTTAGGACCCCACAGAAAAGTCTTTTTTGCACATCCCAACTCCAAATGGATCAAAGTCTGACCCCTCAGTTATTTTTCTGCAATTCTCACACTGTGGACGAACGAATAAAGAAACAGATAGAAAATTAAGCAAACAAATAAATAAATGAACAAATAAATAAAGGAAGAAATAAATAAATATACTAATAAACAAATAAGTGACAACAAATAAGCAAATAGATAAACCGTACCCGAGGTGGGTTCCCTGGCTTTGTCTGTTGCAAATAAGATATGCAGAAAAATACTAAATGAATAGAATGCACTAAACGCTCGTCGATGCTCCGTAGAAGACGCCGTTGTTTATAGGTCTGGCATTTATCCATATCTTTCCGAAGCTGCTTCTCTGACCTACCAACAACCTTAAGTTTTCTAATTCCTAAAACATGCATGATTAAGCCACTTTGAAACAGTGAGTGATGGAAACTCTGCCTTTCTAAATCAGGACGATAGTGAGAACTCGTATCGTCCCACGTCTTCTCTGGCCAACCCTTCTGACACCACGCAGCGCTTGTGAATAGGCTCAGTTAAACCCACCGGTTTAGGTTCTTTGTTCAGCCATGTTCATAGCGCTTTTGAGGGATTTCGAAAATGCGCCTAATAAACGTTCATAATAATTATTATACAAACATACAACATGATAAAAGCTGGTGTCCTGTGCTCAGCTTTAGAGTAGCGCTTTAGGAATTTGGAATTTACATTTTAGATTACGTGGTCCTCCGATAAGAGGTGAGTGCGATAGGTAGGCCTTTATAAGGAAAACAACCGATAACCATAATCGATCTGAAACGGGGAAAACCTGCTACCACAAGTCCGTGATTCTTCGGATGCCCGCGACACACATTTTACACTCAATTTAAGACTTAACCTTTTTCATATCGCTTATCCACACTATAGGATAAGCGATTACCAGCAGATCTAAAGCATGTTGGCCAGAACATGGCTTGATTTTTGTGCAACATTTTGCTGTCATTAGACAACGGCGAGATAGAAGTTACTAAGTAGGCTAGTATAAATGATTTAAATAATTTGGAGAAATAATCTTTGTAATTGGACCTATTTATCAAACAAGAAGTATCCATTTAGTTGACATCCAGCTACGGCCATGAAACGTCCAACTCAACCGAAATGAATTCATAATTAAAACAGTAGTAGATGTATATAGTAGATTTATTTAATAGATCTTGAAAGTCTTGCGCACCGTATTTAAGAATCAGGAAGTAGAGACCATTACATTTCTGCCATTATTGATCATTTCGTAGGGCCTAATAGCAATCACTGTCTTAAAGTTCTTCGAGATAAACTGCAAGTACAAGTATTATAGATAAGAGATTGTCTCTCTGACTGCAATGCGAGAAACGAACGCCTGTAAACGCATGAACACTTAACCCACTTAATTATGGTGATAAAATGCGTTCTTGAGACTATCTCTTTTCTGTCGTCAAGGCAGGTGATTAATCTCTGCTCTGATAAGTAGATTTGAACTTTAATCTAACTGAGATCGGGTTTCTAGGCTTCTCTATTTTAGCCCAAGAGTTTTAAATCACATTGAAATAAAGATTCCTATGCAATACCATGAAAATCGTCATTATTGAGCACTGCTAAGGTTGAATTCTGAGATTCATCTTTAAACGATTAACTTCCAGCATTGGAACTTTCTTTCAGGTTGGTTGTTTCATATTCTTTATAATCTGGAAAGTTTTAAAACATACAAAGCTCTGGATGATGGCTTAGCCGTAAGACTAGTTAATATGCATATTTTACGACTGGTTTCGATTGTTTAACGACACCTCACGGTAAATGATAATAATGATAATGATATTCTTTATTATTTCAAACCGACAAATACAGTTCGATTGAAATTAGTATGAACGAATGATCACAAGTTATTACAGAAGTCGAATTTAACTGTATACGAAAGCCATGCAAGGCGCCCCTCACGTCCTACTACTCATTTTACCAATGCCATCTAACGAATGATAGGCTGAGTGGACCTTTGGGAGGTAGTGGGAATCGATCCTGCTTCCTACTGATCTTTACGCCAGTGATGTATACCATTACTCTATGGAACCCCATGCAACCCCCGGTTGCAAGGGTAGTTGGCGTCGACCTTACAACTAAACTTAAGCTTACATCTTTGACTATACTCCAGAGTTAACCTGTGTGCTTGTCACCCTTGTGAAGCCAGTGCTGTGCTTTGCAGGATGCAAGCATCGCTAAAGAGAGAGGAGATGACTTTGACTTTTGTCTTTGACAATGATTTTGCAGACAGCATCAACCATAATGGGCTCCAAATCTAGTAAGAAGAGTAAAGACGGTGCGACGAAGAAGGAGAAAAAACGAGCTGCGAAAAACAATCCACGCCACGACGGCTCAACCCAATCCGTCAACTTCTCCGGTGTGGTAACATCTCCCTTCCCAAACACCAGTCCGTACGATCAACCTCGATATGCGGACACGTTGCCCCGAAATCAAACCTTTGGAGACGGTCCAGACCAGGCTCTTCCGACTGTCCAACCGCGAAACAAGCTCCCCCCAGTTCCTAACCGTCGTCAGGAGTATAGCACTAAGATCCCGTCTCATCCCTACGAAGACCTTCCAGACCAGGCTACTCCGCCTCTACCGCCGCCGCCACCTCGTAACCAACAAACGGGGAATGGCAGAAAGGCTTTAACCGGTCGGTAATAAACTCACAACACGAATGCTCCAATCTTTAATACAATATAAGTGCAACCTCTACTGAAATGATTGCTCTCAGCATTTCCGTCGTCGTAATCATCAATAACAGCATTGATTACATTCATCATCATCGTGAAAATTGCTGTATTCAGTGGCAAACAATAATGATGATGATGATTTTATGGTAGGCCCTATTATTATTATTTTTATATCATTTTTATTAATGGTAATAATATTATTATTATAAATAATAACCTGGCGCCAATGTTGCGGCAATGGCGAATGAAACCAACATTCGGCGAATGTTTATCGAATATCACAAAATCATTGGACGTGTGCCCGATTTCGTATAATACTCTACATTGGCGTGATGAAGGTTGTAGGGAATACATTCCTATAGTATTTCTTAGCACGTGACATGGAATTATTTTTTTAGCCATTCTGAGTGTATAGTACTTATCATGCTCCTGATTTCAGAATCTATGTCTTTCATCTATATGCGGGATGTCCTGCACTGGTTGCCACTACCACAACGCATCTCATTTAGGGTCTCTGCCTTCGTCTGGCGTAGCCTCGTTGGTACCGCACCTGCTTATCTGCAGGAGCTCTGTCGCTCTGTCGCTCTATTTCTGCCAATATTGGCCGCCGACCCCTTCGCTCTGCAGTCCGCGTTGACCTGTCCCATTTGCACGCACTTCTACAATGCAACATCAGGCCTTCTCGGTTGTGGGACCGAGTATCTGGAATGGGCTTCCTCTAGAGCTCCGTCTCCTACCTAGGAACTCTTCACCTTCATTTTATGCCTCTCTGAAAACTATTCTTTTCAGCCGTGGTTGGGCCGGGGAGCGCCTCTGAGTAGATATCTTGAAGGGGCGCTATATCAAGTTATCAAGTTTGATTGATTGATTGATTGATTGATTGATTGATTGATTGATTGATTGGTTGGTTGGTTGGTTGGTTGGTTGGTTGGTTGGTTGGTTGGTTGGTTGATTGATTGATTGATTGATTGATTGATTGATTGATTGATTGATTGATTGATTGATTGATTGATTGATTGATTGATTGATTGATTGATTGATTGATTGATTGATTGATTGATTGATTGATTGATTGATTGATTGATTGATTGATTGATTGATTGATTGATTGATTGATTGATTGATTGATTGATTGATTGATTGATTGATTGATTGATTGATTGATTGATTGATTGATTGATTGATTGATTGATTGATTGATTAATTGATTGATTGATTGATCTACTATTATGATTTCAGAAGGCAAGGATGATTATCTAGAAGAAAAGAAGGGAAAGAGTCTTTTTCACCGGCCCGGACCGAGTAAGCGTCTGAATCTTAATTGGCTTCAATCGCTCTAAATGAAACACGCTTAACGTATCAGTTTATAGTTACCACATTTATAAACTTATTAATCTCAAATCTTCGATTGTGGCCGGATTTACGATTCAACCGAGATATCTGTCAACCCGGGAATAATTTTAAAATAATAGTAGTAATGGTAGTTGCTGCTATTGCAGTAATAGTAGGAGTTAGTACTAGTG
>JACEVL010002197.1:0-22631 GCA_020284085.1 Aporrectodea caliginosa
TACGATGGATTCGTAATATGATATAATGTTTAGGCCCCTATGTTTTATTATTTTTAATTTTTGTTCAATAACTCCGTCACTGCTTGCACTTTGGCAGTGCCAGTCCCAAGACTGGATAAAGGAGGAGGACGACGCTAATGACCTTTGTTATAACACAGCGTCGTTCAACTGAAACTGAAACTTTTGTTCAATATTTGCAAGTGAAGAAGGTTGTAATGTTCCAGAGTTTAACGACATCTTATGTGAACAAAGACCGTTGATGTCCACAGAAATAATTTGTTTCATATGTTTTGAGACTTCTAAAAACGTTTGAATGCGTGGCTTGGAGTTCAAAGTCGAATGTTCAAAATCCATTTATATTTGGACCAAGAAAATATCTGCGTATCTTCGGGTAAGGGGTTAGGGTTTGAGGTCCACAAAAGGCGCTACATAATTGCCTCTGGTTCATCTACAGATGTGAAAAGCCTGGACAATTTCAAGTATGTTGCAACTTCCCGGATGGCCTAGAGATGAGTGAACGGCTTCTCAACTTCGAGTTAGCAGTTCAGAACCCGTGAGTCCAAAATCACACTAGACTTAAGAGCGTTGTGGATTAAAGTAGACTGTGACGGGACTTCTCCAAAACCCGAGACTAAGAAAATTAAGTTGCCAGCGGCTTACAACGGACATCATCTCTAGGCCGAGGCTGGAAAATCGTGGCTATGTCGTCTAAATCCAGCTTGATACCGAAGAGGATCCGATAATGCGCTCTAAACAGTGTACAGAATTCACTGGGCTAAAACCCACAGGTTTCATGAGTTTGAACAAAGTTTAGACATTTTCGGGCCTCTTCCAGGGGCCCTACCACATAACTGGGCCCCGAGGTAGCAGACCCCTGACCGCCCTCTCATCGGCCCTGTCTAAACTACAAAGCTTCGTCCAAAAAGGCTAAGCGAATTGGGTTTCTTCCCCCACAACAACCTGACGTTGACCTGCTGGCATCTGACGCGGATGATCGCTGTTAGTCTATTACATGTACAAGCGATCGTATGGAACACAAACCACGTGCCTCGTGGTCTTATTCCACCAGTAGCGCAGCAGCGACCAAGGCCACGCGACTTTGAGCTTCCAACCAGGGACGAGCGTAATGTAGTGCCTCGCGTACTATATAGACGGGTCCCCAGTCCCAAGAGCAAGCTCCCGACCAAATTAGACAGTATTGCATGATGCCCTGTATTCTGTGGGTGACATTAGCTAGGTGGCTAGAATAGAAGAACAGTGACGCTCCTTCTGGTATGTGTGCGGGGTGTGCCTGTAGTGTGGATGTGTCTTGAAATGATGTTGCTAGGATTCTGTAGTAGTTGTAGATATGTCTGTATGGTGGTGTAGGAAGGAGTGTGAGTGAATGTCTAGTGCTCCTTAAAGATAGTCTGGATACGTTTAAGTTGTTGTATTTGTGTCACTAATGTGATGTTTAAAGATTGCTGTGACGTGTATATAGGCCTAAGCCTTTGTAGAAGGGATGGCAGGGACTGTGTTTGATGTTGCGTCGAGGTCAGACCGATTTGTTGTTAAATAAACTCTGTAAAATTCAACGAACTGTCGTCTTCATCGAGTTTCTGGACACCTTAGGACGAAGAACACCTACGAGACCTTACAACAGTAAGACTATCGGGCACCTTATTCCACTATAGATCGAACGTAGGAGATAATTAGTCTATTAGACATATTTTCTTATCTTTTTGTACGAAGTTTCGGTTTGTCAACTTAATGCTTCAGTAAAAGAGTATAACTATTATAGGCCAATATCCGCCTGGACGACGTGTGAACATGACTGGGTTACTCCGTGAATAACAACTTCTCCGTCCTCATATCGCTCTCTCTCACACAATCCGTTTGACCAAATCACCCTGATTACACTGGTCAACAAGCATTTTGCTACTGGAATTCTAACATCTGTTCTTACTAAATTTGACATGCTGAATCCAAATCGAAAAACCGTTTTCATCAATCTCGTCCAGTTTTTAAGTTATAAGGATTCTGGGATCTATACGCCTACCTTAATAAATTTTGCATGTGAATCTAAATCGGAAAACCGTTTTCGTCTAAAAAAATTCGACGTAATGTTCGGCAACTTATTTCGATCTTAATTCGATATTAAACGAAGAAAGCGATGTCTGCGAAGCGTGTATTGATGATCGATTGAAGATCTATCGACGGTCAATGTGGATCTAGTATCGTTCGATACAGTTCCACAATCGCTTCTGAGCCTTTAGCAGCTAACGGCTTGCCAGATACATAGGTAGCCAAAAGAGGACGCAGAAAGTCGGAAAGGAGGACAAAGGAGGACGCATTGAATGTTTCACTCCAGAGTCAGAGGTCTCCTAAGTAACGAAAGAAACGAAGTCACATTGAAAAGCTGCATATAAAATTAGTTGAGGCTTTTTACCATAGCCTAATGTTTCAACGTAGTTATATAAACAATCAACTGCACCTTCTTGATTACACACGGCTATTCTTTGAGAAGCCAACTCTCCCCCAGCAAATCCTCGTTGCCAATAACATACGCATAGAACTTCTCACAAGATTTGACAAGAAACAGTCTTCATATTGCAAGACCAATGATGATGTATGGAGCAAAGGCCTGGACAGGGACGCTAGAGAGGAAGGTTTCCTGGAGAGAACAGAAATGAGAATGCCGCGGTGGATATTTGGAGTTTCGTTGAAGGATAGAAAAACGAGGACATCAGAAAGACGCTGGGAGTGGCATGTATTACTGACAAAATACGAGAAGCTAGATTGAGATGGTACGGTCATGTAATGAGAAGAGACGATGAAAGTTGCATCAACAGAATTATGACACCAGAGGTGACCGGACGCCGAGGTAAAAAAGTGACTAGTAGCAAATTTGAAGACCTGAAACTAATTATGTATTCGAGCACCATGGGCACATGTGCAGGATAATAATAGCCTACAAGCGAACCGACAACGATAACAGTCGTGAAAGCCTGAGAGGTGGGTGGCGATTTGTTGGCTAGCAAAAGAGATAAGTTGAAAGAAACAATTTTGTTACTAACAGTCTTGCACTCACAATAAAGAAAATATTAAACATGCGAAAATTTATAAAACTCGGTTGGAAAGCAATATAAAAGAATAATCAAACGACTTCTTATATTCAAAAGTTAGTCTGTCTGACTGAATAAGGTAACAAAGTAAATGCATGAAAAGTGCATAAATGTAGATTAAGTGTTTATCTATTGATTTGGGTAAAGACGCTTTAATAAAAAAAGAGTTGATGAGAGGGGACTGAATTGAAGCTAAAGAAAAGAATATTGAAAACCACGATATGGAGTGTATGGTATTGAAAAATGGACAATTGGAAAGGAGGACATCAGAAGTGTTTGAGAAGTGGATTTAGCACAGGGTGTAAAAGTTAATTGGACGGAATATAAGACACACGCAGAGGTTCTACAAAATATGGGGGGAGGAATATGGCAACAGTAGGATGGAGACAGACGAAGTGTATAGGTCACATACAGCGATGAGACTTTCTCCTGAGAATAATCTTAGAGAGAAAAACTGAGGACAAGAGAAAGAGAGAAAGACATTGACAGATGTTGCAGCACTGAATTGACGGATGGATAGAGCAAACTGAAGGAAGAAGCCAACCGTAGAGAGGAGTGGCGCCATTGGACGTTTGAACCTGCCCTTGAAGAAGTAGATCACAGTTTAAAAGAACGTAATTTAGAATATTCTGATATTTCTATTTTCTAATATGTAGCTACTACAAGTTATTTTTGTTTATTTTAAATGCAGCAGGTGAACGGAATAAAGCTCCGTCTTGTACAACGGTAAGATTATGCACTCACTTAAGAAACTAAATTGCATAGCAACAAGTTTAACAACATCATAAACAATTTGGTGACTTCACTTGAAGTTATATCGATTGATTACAGCGCTGTGTAGGCCTACGTTTTGAGAGTTGATCTATAGCCTATTAGCCTGTGACACAATTACAATAAGCCTACTTAAACTATTTATTAATATATGGAATTGAACAACAGTTTTTGTAAAGGTATGAGTGACGGCTCAAATATCAATAAATAACTCAACGTTTATGACCTAATACTGTATGTATGTATGTATATATGTATGTATACATGTATGTTATGTATGTATGTTATGTATGTATGTATGTATGTATGTATGTATGTATGTATGTATGTATTCATTCATTCATTCATTCATTCATTCATTTCAGATATTTTTATAGCGCCCCTTCAAGATTTATGTATGTATGTATGTATGGCAATTTAAGAACTTAACAAGAGTGCTGAAGGTGGTCATTCATTCATTCATTCATTCATTCATTCAGAGCATTTATATAGCGCCTCTTTGGGAAGCTACTCAGAAGCGCTCCCGGCCCAGCCACGACTAAAGAAAAAAGACTTGAGGGACTTGTAGAACCCTGCCGGATGGCTCACAAGTAAAGAGCGGAGCTTAAGCGGGAGGTCATCGCAGATGGAAGGTCCCACAACCGAAAAAGCACGGCGCTGCTTAATAGCCAAACGTGCCCGTGGAACTAGGAGCTCACCCCTAGTCGTAGAACGAAGCGCCCGACGCGCTGCAACGTCAGACACTGGGCGGCAAAGATCACGCAAGTAAGATGGAGCACAGCCAAGAACGCAGCGAGAAACCACAGCAGCAGTGCGCTATGAGATCCGTCATCTAATAGTTCCGAACAGGTGCGACTTGAGACAGCTTGAAAATGTTTCCTGAACTATAGGTTGAAAATGGTACTAAATTCGACCTTCAGGCTACCAAGGTTTTTCTGCGACATCGGCTACAAAGGGGGGTGGTTACCCCCCTTTGAATTTCGTGTTTGGTTTCACATATCATATCAAGTAATACAGCAATTGAGTCAGTATTCATTTCTGAACAGAATGGTATATTTAGTTGTCAATTATGTGAATGCACCTCGAAATTACATAATTTTTAACAACGGAAACCCCATAATTAGCGATATTTTATATTATTGCGTACATTTTGTACTTGTTGGATAAACAAATACAAGATTACGTGTGTTTTGAAACTGATCTATTGTAATTGTAATTGTGATTCTAATTGTAATCGAACATTTATATAGCGCCGCTCAAAATCAGCAGCGCTCTCGACCTGCTTCAGTTCCTGCGTCAGGAAACGCGAAAGTCTTAAGGCGTCTACAGAACTGGAAAGGTGAGAGGGCTAGTAGCTCAAGGCGAAGAGACTGGGGAAGAGAGTTCCAAGCTGATGGGCCAACACGGGCAAAGCACCTAGAGTGGGCCGTATCAGAGCGCATGCGAGGGACAACCACAAGGCCACGAGTCGAAGATCGTAAAGAGGCCCTCGCAGGTAAGGAGGAGACAAAGGTGCAAAAAGACCTCAGGTAGGATGGGGCCACCCCAACAAGGCAGTAACGCATGAGGGAAAGGATTTTGAACTGTACCCGCTGTTGGATAGGAAGCCAGTGAAGGGTATCCCGAATATAGCCTGAGATGAGGGCAAACTTTGGAATGTCGCCTATAAGCCGAGCAGCTGCATTAAGAATAGACTGGAGTTTGTGAGTATTAGAGGAGGAGAGTCCAATGTATGCAGCGTTCCAACAGTCGACCCTTGTGCAGATCAAAGTGTGGATCAGAGTCGTAATGGCATGCAGTGAAAGAGAGCTGCGAATGGAACGTAGTTGGCGCAGATGGTAGAAGCAAGATCTGGAAACCGAGTTGACCTGGTCAGTAAAAGAAAGGGAAGGATCCAAGACAATTCCCAGGTCACGAAACAGAAGAGGAGAAGTGGATGTGGGAAAATCTGAGATGAAGGGAATCAGAATCAATCTTATTGAGCTGAAGACGGCCACCAAGCCATATGAATTGTGTCTTGTCAGGATTCAGCCGCAGGCGGTTAGAGGAGAGCCATGTGTCTATTGACAGAGGAAGCCTCTAACAACCGCTCTACCATTTGAACAGCAAAAGATGCTAGGGCATGTAAAAGAGCATGTGTATCGTCGGCAAATTGATGGGAAGAGACCCAAACAGTTGGAAAATACCTCCAATGTCCGAGGTATACAGGATATATATATATATATACATATATATATATATGTTAGTGAGGTCCCTTAGCAAGATGAAGGGGACCGGCTTTTGTCCAGCCGGTCCCCATCCGCTTAAATTTTCGGTCTAACAGGCCTCGCTATATGTATCCAAGAACATTATAAATATAACGAGGTTTTATTTGTAACAATAGCCTACAAACTAGTCCATAGTCTGTGTTAGGTGCAGCGAAATCTAAAGGCATGTAGCTATATCAACATGAAACAAGACTTTACGTTATTGTTCACGGCTGTCAAATATGTCATTCATTCATTCATTCATTCATTCATTCATTCATTCAAGACATTTATATAGCACCTCTTCAAGGGGACTACTCAGAGGTGCTCCCGACTCCAGCACGGCCAAAAAGAACAGTTTTGTCAGTGGTCCTTGCAGTAAGTTACTCCCGTTGTTTTGTGCGAATGCTTCCTGCAAGCAATCGTCTTCAGTAGGCCTATCTGTTTCAGCTAATATAAGTTCTAAATCTGTAGCTGTTGACAAACATTTGCGTAAAAATATCAGTTTACGTTAGGATGCTGCATTCAGCCATTTTCACACAGATAACGCGTATTATTATTTATTATGATCACTTCCCGTTTTCAAAAGACAATTAAGTGAGCAAGCAAATGAAGCCCTGCATTCCCTCTAAAGAATGGCATATTTTTTCCCTTCCAGGAAGAATAATGAATACGCAATAGTCGAAAAACTTAATTGGGTGGTATCCACCCTCTTGGTATCTCGTCTATATCGGGTATAACTTTTGAATGGCGTGGGATACCACCCTGATGTTTACCTCAAAATGTGCGCAAATGTACCTTCTACATTTACCTAAAATGTCCGAGTTATATTCTATAGGGAACAAGTTTGTGAAGCAAAAACATAGGGGGGGTGGTAATCACCCCTTCCCCTTGGCAGCCCGAGGGTTAAATGAGAGACCGAATAAGAAAGATGAGGCATTTCACGGCGTGCTGGCATCGTCATACGAAACTGTTCGTAACCGTCAGGTCCCCCATGCGCTGATGAACGTTAATGTAATGTAATGTAATGTAACAAAACATTTATAAAGCGCGACTTAAGAGTCTCTCAGAAGCGCTCAACACGTGGCCATCAAACAGCTGAAAAAATGCGTCTTTAAGAGTTTAGAGAAAACCATATAGCTGCGTGCAGCACGCACAGACGACGGAAGAGCGTTCCAGATCCGTGGCGCCGCAATCGAGAAGTCCCGACGAGCACAGGTGGTGGTTCGAAACGAAGGTATCATCAAGTCATTTCGCGAGGCAGACCGGAGAGCCCGCCGACCAGTTTGAGTGCCAACTGGAAGGCACAGTTCAGCAATGTAGTCCGGAGCAGTACCAGTCGTAGCCTTCCAAACCAGCGTAGCAATTTTGAATTGCACACGATCAGCAACTGGAAGCCAGTGGAGCGTTACGAGCCAGACATTACATGACTCTGGTGTATTTTAGATCCAAACCAACTATCAGTGGTCTCCCCACGAGGAGGATCTTGAACATAATTAAATTTTGTCCTCTACTGGAAGCCAATCCTACATCTCTCACCTATGACCATCATTCTCCTACTGACTCTAAGCCTCCTACAGCTAATCACTTTGACTGAGATTCAGTCTAATTTTTCATTCCCTAATAAGCATTGACGTTGTTCCTACTGTCCTTCCGAAAGAATGTTTCCATATGCTGGGATCCAATTACCACATACAGTCTCTCTTGTAGAAAACTGCTATACGGCCTGTTTTGCATATACCACTGCAATTGTAATTGAACATTTATTTGGCGCCACTCAGAGATTCAGAGGCGCTCCCGAGTCCCGACTTAAGTTAGCACTCTCACTGACAAATAAAATAGTTGATCTGCTTCTTAAAAGCCATCCATCCCCCCCCCATGATCTATCAAACAATCGTATGCATCTTCTTTCAGCTTCTGATTTGCTCATCGCTGGAACTGTCATCTTTCTTCCCACAACCTACATCTTACTTTCCAGTCCACCTATTGCAAATACCAAACTTAGTTACCTACCCGAAATAACTTGAGTTCTTATGCTGGACTTTGTGTTTCTACCGGCTGCCTATTTACTTCTCTCAGATAGCTGGTCATGGGCAACCGGACTTTGTTCTTCACATGCATGGGTCTCTAGACAACCCCTCCGACTCGGCGCAGCTATAAAGTATGGAATTTGAAATGTGGCGTTTACAATTACGAATGTGATATTGCTGATCAAACCTATCTGGAATGTTTTTCACGGTATCTTGCAGGTTTGCTCATCTTCGAAAACTAAACGGATACATGGTTTAGATAACTAGAATTAACATACACTTTATAGTTATACCTAGACTCACATATTATATTTAGATTTACACTTTATCATCGAGACTGGCCAAGCAACCTGACTTGCGGATATGATTTAACTGAGCGTCTGTAGAAAAGCTGGTCTGCCCTATAGTGTGATTCTCCACAGAGATTTTAGTTTAGTTATAATTACAGTTATAGTTAATGATTTCTTTTATTAGTTACAGTTAGTTACAGTTAGTAGTATTTTTCGTTGTAGTTATAGTTATAGTTACTGGCTTTTTATTTTAGTTACTACTTATTTGAACTACTCAACCTGGATCGCAATCGCTTTACAAAAGAGCTAAATTTAATTAACTGAACCACTGTTACTGGGTTAACATACACTTTATAGTTATACCTAGACTCACATATTATAAAAATTATTTAGATTTACACTTTATCATCGAGACTGGCCAAGCAACCTGACTTGCGGATATGATTTAACTGAGCGTCTGTAGAAAAGCTGGTCTGCCCTATAGTGTGATTCTCCACAGAGATTTTAGTTTAGTTATAATTACAGTTATAGTTAATGATTTCTTTTATTAGTTACAGTTAGTTACAGTTAGTAGTATTTTTCGTTGTAGTTATAGTTATAGTTACTGGCTTTTTATTTTAGTTACTACTTATTTGAACTACTCAACCTGGATCGCAATCGCTTTACAAAAGAGCTAAATTTAATTAACTGAACCACTGCTACTGGATTAACATACACTTTATAGTTATACCTAGACTCACATATTATATTTAGATTTACACTTTATCATCGAGACTGGCCAAGCAACCTGACTTGCGGATATGATTTAACTGAGCGTCTGTAGAAAAGCTGGTCTGCCCTATAGTGTGATTCTCCACAGAGATTTTAGTTTAGTTATAATTACAGTTATAGTTAATGATTTCTTTTATTAGTTACAGTTAGTTACAGTTAGTAGTATTTTTCGTTGTAGTTATAGTTATAGTTACTGGCTTTTTATTTTAGTTACTACTTATTTGAACTACTCAACCTGGATCGCAATCGCTTTACAAAAGAGCTAAATTTAATTAACTTAGTAGTTAGTTCACAAATCCAAAGTCCAGGGCGAACATAGGCTATTCGTTGTAGCGCATTTTCATGTCCTTATGTTTGTCGATATTGCACTTTTTATTTTTTTGTATTAACGCAATAACGATGAGTTTTCTTTAATGCTATTTTCGTTATAGTTATAGTTAATGATATTTTTAGTTATAGTTATAGTTATCGTTAACAAAATCATTTTATTTTCGTTAACGACCATTTTCGTTACCGTTATCGTTAACGAGAATCACACTGGTCTGCCCTAGATGATATGGCTTCTGTGTGGTGAAGTCGGCGATTTGGAATTAGGCTACATGTATTGTCATTCGTTTTATTTAAGAAGGTTACTGTTTAAGTAACTTTTAAAGAAAACGGTTAATCATTTGACTGTTGTGTTTTCCTGTCAACTCTTTGGAGTTCGCTGGTCAATTTATATAGTGTAGTCATTTTACTGGATAGTTTATAGGGCCTAGTCTTTAGTCTGTTGCTAGTTGTAGCTACTTGGAAAAGCGGCTTCATTGGTCACGCTACGGTGCACAGAGAAGGCTACTTACAGAGCTACGTAATACTTACGTCACTCCTATTTTGAGTTAAAGGAGACCACTGAAAGGAATGAAAATACTTATTGAGAGCTGTAATATGCCAAAAATAATTGCTCTCGACGGCAACGGTTTTTCTTGTCATAAGCTCTCGTAAAACTGTGGATACATAAGTTTTTAGAATTTTCTACTGTTTTATATTAAATATCATGCTGATCAAAAATAATTTAGATTGTACCCGTACCTACCATTTTTAAAAGCGATGTTCATCATCGGAAAATCAACAAACTACCAGATTTTGATGAAATTGTAAGTTAGTCTACATTGTTGCTGAAATCACCACACGTTGACTAGGACTCACGAAATTTTATATCTCAAGTGTTATTCCTTAACTCTAACTAAGCTAGGCTATTACTCTATATTATACTATTCTATCTAACTCTCTATGAATTTAGTATGTTAGCATTACTTACCAATTTTTATTGATTTGAATAAAATATTGGCGTGTTGTATTGCTGTTATTGCTATTATTATTATTGTTGTTATTACTATTATTCAAGACCTATTTAAGTCCTAATTAAGTAATAAATACATTTACGAATAATAATCAAGAAAGAGGGGTCAAGCTTAGTATTAGATTTTCTTGACTACTGTTGCACTGTACTTGCTTTTTCATGATTGTAACCTAAAACCTGTTCTGTGCAATTAGCAAATTCATAGGTCAGAAAAAAGTGTACCAAAAATCAGAGAAAAATCACAAGCTCTCAACCAATAATTCTTGAAATCAGCTAATTCTTTCTTGTTTGTCTCTTTGTGATGATGGCTATCTGTCACAAGAAATAGGGATGAGCCGAAAATCCGTTCGGTATTCGGTTCGTGCTGGATTTTTGCACTATTCGGTATTATCCGGATTCAGTTATCCCAGGCCTTAATCTTATCCGAATAACTAAAGAAGTAATATTTTTGACCAGAAGCAATTTCTTCTTTCATTAATAAAGAAATAGTAACCATTTAATAATTATTAAGATTGGAATTTCTTTTTCTTTAGTTTTATTATCTTTAATACAATATACGTTACATTTCCTTGATTTAGTCTTATAGTTTATCTTTAATTATATATTTATGTATATATTTATATGTATGTAATGTAATAAATGTATGTACTATGTATGTTTAATTTTTAGATATAATTATATATATATATGCATGCAAAGAAAAATGATTACCGCCGACTATTCGGTTCGGATCCGGATTCGGCGAAAATAGCAGGCCAACTATCCGGATTCGGAAATTGGTAAAAAAAATACCATTCGGTTCATCCCTAATAAGAAACTAGTCTACTAGATGTAAGATGATCCAAGGCTATTTTGAGGTAAAAGAATAATGGAAATATAACGATATTTGGCTGAGCTATGGCCATTTCCTAAAATTGGACTTCTTGACTCCTGTTATAATTTGTAATCATCCGTTCTTACTACGAGTTGTTATCGTGCTGCGATGTGTAAGTTTTGAATTAATAATGAGTCTTCTTTATTTGGGTTGCAAACTTTTGAAATTCTATGAATGGCAGCTATCGCATATATTAAAATGATACCTTGACGGCCACAAGGTATATCTTGCAAACTGCAGTGGTTCAAGATTCTACTGAACCGACTGAAATCTATGCTTGGCTAATCTATGAACTTGGTCTACTTCATAAGATTCTAGATAAACTAATCCTAATGACTAATCTAAGAACTTACTCTTCCAGCATTAATTTTGCATTTGTTTGCTTTTCAGTTGTACGATCTTCCACTTGAGATGTTGGACATGATCTTACAAAAGTCTTATCTGCATTGGATATTGAATGCATCAGCAAAACAGAGAGACGAAGAAGTTATCAGGTCTCTCATATCAGTCGACGTTTCCTTCAATCGAAGAATTACCAGGCAACGGTTCAAAAAGGCAATTTCGCGTTACCTGAAGGGTGAGGTCCCTTCCATACATTATTTCCAACCTACATGCGATTACTTTGATAGAATATTCTGATATAATTCGAGAACTTTCAGAGTGCCATTAGTGCAACAGTTGGTTAGTTAATTATCCAGACATTTGAAACAACGCCTTCTAAATGCCTCACAAACGCACCGCCTTCGTTGGCCTAAAATAATTATATCAAAGTTCATAATAACAAAACATCCTTATTAAGCGGGCAATGCTCATTATTACAGAAATAATCATCGCACACACGGACAGCGCAACCGAATGAATGCCGTCAAAAGTTTACAGTCTACAACATATTCAGAGTTCTTAAACAAAGAACGCATAATTCCTGGCGGCTGACTCAGTAGGCATCGCAGAAACGGGCTCGGACGCCTGATATTCCCGAATACACGTGGCCTTTGCCAACAAACGGTGTAATATCCAATAAAACCCCACATTTCCTCTGAACGAATGTGGCGGCGACCGGATGCGCTGCCAGCCCGACCGGAAATAGATTAGATTTATCGAAAAAATCTGTCTTTTGTTGAATAATCTGACTAAATGGCATAAGCGGCATAACAAAGAGCGACATGTTTAAATTTAGGCCGTGTCTCGAATGAATAGATATTAGCGATATTGCATTCCGATATAGAGAAATTCTTTGAACAAAGTCAGTCGAGATCATTATTAGGCCTCGTCGTTGGAAAGCAGGCTTCGTTGATAAGCAATCTAACAATAATCATGAGATTTTACCATAATTATTCGCTGTGACTTACGTCTCTAGACAAGGAACCTTCATCAAGCCGTCTGTTTAACCTGCTAGATAGTTATCCGATATACATTTGAAACCGCGCCTTTTAAATGCCTAACAAAATCGCCGACTTCCTTGGCCGAAAATAATGATATAAAAGTCCTTAAGCACAAAACATTCTTATTTAGCGGGCATTGTTCATATTATAGAAGAAATCACCGTTAGTGAACTCTCGCACACACGGACAGCCCAACCGAAGGAATCAACAGTTAACAGTTTACAAGATGTTCAGAGTTCTTGACCCAAGTTGCATCGAAGATAACGAGCGAACATGGGTTTTATGACATCCATCACAAACGATGACTCTACCCTCCATCAATCCCTCATAGATGGTAAAAGGCTTAGCATAGTGAAATCTCTAGAGGAGGACAGGCACTCAACGCCGGTCACTTACTGGTTTAGAATCGACGCCATTCGAAATCCTTACGTCTCTATACCATCGAAACCAAGATTTCCCAGTCACAGCCGGCGTAAATAGGTCTGTCTGTAGTTCGGAGACGGGACTCTCAGTCTGATTACCCATTTTCCTTGAAAACTGAACCGCCCAATTTCGATTAGACTTCATTGACTAGCGACCGAATAAAGCTGGAAGACACAATATCTCTGACAGGGTGAAGAGATAAATCAGAGATGCCGACTCATAGCACTAGTTCCACAAATATTTATATTAGATTTATCGAACAAAATTTGTCTTGTAACTAATAATCTGACCAAATGGCATAAACGGCATATCACATAGCGACAGTTTTGACGACAGGCCGAGTCTCGAATCAATAGATTGTTGCGATATTGATTTCTGAAATCCAGTCGAGGTCAATAATATTAAGCCTCGTCGTTGGAAAGCAGGCTTGGTTGATAAGCAATGTAACAATCAGGAGATTTTACCAAATTCACTGTGACGTAAGTCTCTAGATAAGAAACCTTCATCAAGCCGCCTGCTTAGCCACCTTACGAATGATTAGATGGTAGCACGACACTTAATATCATGACACTTAATACCGGACAAATAATCCCGCCGACAATTATTAGTCCCAATGACAATTGATCCCACGGCAATTAATACCGAAGACAATTGATTCCACGACAATTAGTCACACGACATAATAGGCCCCTACATGTACACCGTGCGTCCGTTGCCTACCTGCATTGGCGTTTGTCCCTCCAAGTGATGTGTTTGAAGCATTTGAGCTTCTTGCCGAGAGCATGGTTCAACACGAACATATGAATGAACTGCTTAGCTTCTTTGAGCACACGTACGTGAGAGGGCGCCGTCTTCGGGGACGCAGAGAGACGTACGGCCCTGCGTTGTTCAACATCATCTTGTGGAACCAGCATGCCGCATCTATCGACGGCATCGCTCGAACTACTAACGTTGTTGAGGGATGGCAGCATGGGCTCCAATCGCTCTTTCAGTGTCATCATCCAACGATGTGGACGTTCCTGACCGGCATCAAGCAAGACATGAACAAGCAGAAAGCCTTGCTACTACAAGCTGCGAGCGGTGTCTTTCATCCCCCAAGAAAGAAGTATGCTAGGCTGCAGAAACGAATCGAAGGAGCGGTTGCGTCATACGGAAAAACATAAATCCTGCTGTTCCTTCGGGCCATGTCTCATCTTTCTCACTCGTAAACGTAACGATCATAACATTAAATAGTGCATACTGCTGTGCGATTGCTTTTACTTAATTTTACCCAAATCAAATTTATATTTTGATTTTTTAGCTCTAAACGTCGAGGTATGATAATTCGTAACGATCATAGCATTAATAGTGCATACTGCTCTTTGATTGCTTTTACTTAATTTTACAAAATCAAATTTATATTTTAATTTGTTAGCACTAAATGTCGCAGTATGATAATTCGTGTGACTATATGTCGTTGGGATTAAATGTCAGCGGTATTAAGTGTGATAGGGATTATTTGTCAGGTATTAACTGTCGTGGTATTAAGTATCGCGGTATGAACTGTCATAGAACCGATTAGATGGTCCAGTGGTCGGCGGGTGTTGGTGGACTATTCTTCTTGTTGGCGGGTCGAACCGAGTGGTCTAGGCCGGCCTTTGCTGGCGCATGAAATCGTGGTTTGCCTTGTGGATGTCGGTTTCTCAAATATTTGTTGAGTTCATGATTCCTCGTTGGCCCAAACCATCAGCTTCCTCTGCAAATCAAAAGTCATCGGCACTGAGGTTTCTAATTTCCTTCGTGAAATGGTTTCGCGATGAAGACATGTTGTAAAGTGTCACCTCCATGTTAATTGTGATTGAAATGTAGTGATATTATTGGTATTTGCAGGTTTTTATGAAGAAAACAAGAAACACTCAGCTGTTTGTAGAAACAACAAAAATTATCTTGTGCAAAATGTTCAACCGAATGACGAGTTCATCGCTTCGCTGTTTTCTCTCAATTGCATAACGGAAAAACAGAGTCACTTCATTCAGCGACAACGTTCAAAACGCGATAAGAACGACGAACTCTTGCTCATCGTGAGATCCTTCGACGACAAAAAGTTTTCAGAGTTCGCTAAGTGTCTTCGACAAACAAGCCAAACAGCAGTGGCAAAGATCGTCGAAAACGGAGGAGGTTTACAGTACAAATTTAAATTAATGGCTTATCATTATTTAATTATAATAGTACTAGATATTCTCCAAAATCCAAGAATATCAGCATCATTGCGTGACCGAGCGTAAGGTAACTCAGTATAATAAATCTGCCCCAAATGTCTGGTTTTAGTCAAGACTGGCCAATGTATTAGCATTGTTTACTTGAAAGAAAGTGTTACGTAGGTTTATCTATGGCAGATTTGGAGAATGATCTCCTTTCTTGCTCGTAACATCATAATTAATACTGTCCGCTCCGGATTCTATCCTGGAATGTTGAAATGGGAATCTCGAGCTCTTTCCTCGTGGGCCTATTGTTGTAACATCATAATTAACATCCCCTTCCGGTCGTATGGGTTCGAACCCAGATCCCTCCTCAATGCAGGCCACAGTTAGGGCGGTTATGTTCTACCTATCAGCCTATAGTCCGGGCGCTGATGGTCTCTTAACCCTAGGGCTACCAAGCTTTTTTTGTAACACGGACTACCAAGGGGGTGGTTACCACCCCTGGATTTCGTGTTTGGTTTTACATATCATAACTTGTAATATAGCATTGGATTCAGCATTCCTTTCTGCACAGAATGGTATATCTAGTGGTACATTATGTGAATGCACCTCGAAATTACATCACTTTTAACAACGGAACCCATTAATTAGCAATATTGTATATTATTGCGTACATTTTGTACTTTTTGGATAAACAAATATAAGATTATGTGTGTTTTGAAACTAATCTATGTATAAAAGATACACAAAATCATCCCTACACATGTTTATATAGTATAAATGTACATCCATACATATATATCCATACATATATATCGGTTTACGTTGTAATGCTGTATTCAGCCATTTTCACACAGATTACGCGTATTATTATTTATTTTGATCACTTCCGGTATTCAAAAGACAAAGATGTAGGTATGCAAATGAAGCCCTTCATTCCCTCTAAAGAATAGTATCTTTGTTTCTCTTCCAGGAAGACAAATGAATACGCTACAGACAAAAAACTAAGGGGGAGTCCTTCCATTCAGCCATTTTTCACGCATATTACGCGTATTATTATTTATTTTGAGCACTTCCGGTTGTCTCAGGTCAACTCAGTGATTATATAAATGTAGCCCCACATTCCCTCTATAGAATGGTATAATTTGTGTCTCTTAATATTAAATGACGGATAAGATATAGTCGAAAATCCTGGTGCCTCGGGTATATTGGGTATAACTTTTGAACGGTGTGAGATATCATCTCACATTTTACCTAAAAATGTGTGTAAATGAACCCCCTACAGCTACCTAAAAGGTCAAATTTTTATTCCATACGGAAAAAGTTTGAGATGAAAAAAACATAGGGGGGTGTCAACCACCCCCCCTTTGGTAGCCCGAGGGTTAATCGCTCGCTACGACGCTGAACTACAGGCAGTGCTCTGGCTTCCGCAGCAAACTTTACGTTACTATCCCTGACTGATGCTGATATTCTTGGATTTTGGTTAATATCTAGTACTATAGGGTGACACGAAAGTTCGTTCACCGTTTTCAAAATGCGTTGTCTCAGTAACGGCTGCATATTTCTTTATAATATTTTGTCAGTACATACATAAGTCAAACGAAAGATACTGGTAAGAATTTGATTACGATCCGGTCCTTGGTTGCCATTATTTATAAGAAAATGTAAAGACCACCAGTTTTTGCGGAAAAAACGGCGTTCACCAAATTAACACAGTAAAGGAAACGTGTAGCCTCGTACACAATAAGACACTGTTGTTACCTAGGACATAAAGCGTGCACCATCCTGCTGAAATACTCCTAGATCATTGTCAAGAAATAACTTTCGTTGCATGACACTGCCGTTGTCATTTTCATTAAGTGGAGATCGATAGCAATTGGGACACTTCAGACGCTGATCCAGTATTTCAGCAGGATGGTGCACGCTGTCATACATCAGCTGTGACGACGAAGTGGCTAGACGACAACCTCCCGTCACACATAAAGCCGAAGGATTGGCCACCCAACTCTCCGGACCTCTCTCCTATTGAGAACTTGTGGAGTATTTTATCTCTCAGCGTTTATAAAGATCCTGAGCCAAAAAATGTTTATCAGCTCAAACGTCGCCTCCAACGAGCGTGGAGATCGATAGCAGTTGGGACACTTCAGACGCTGATCCAGTCTATGCCGGATAGAGTCAGTGCTGTCATTAAGCAGAAAGAAGATACTGTACGCTAATAGCCTACGTCTTTATGTCCTAGGTAACAACAGTGTAATTATTGTGTACGAGGCTACACATTTCCTTTACTGTGTTAATTTGATGAACGCCGTTTTTTCCGCAAAAACTGGTGGTCTTTACAGTTTCTTCTAAATAATGGCAACCAAGGACCGGATCATAATCAAATTCTTACCAGTATCTTTCGTTTGACTTATGTATGTACTGACAAAATATTATAAAGAAATATGCAGCCGTTACTGAGACAACGCATTTTGAAAACGGTGAACGAACTTTCGTGTCACCCTATATTATCATCAGGGACTCCTGAGGTTCCACGTGGTTTCGGCGAGGCGGTGTGATACATGGTGTAAGAGATACACCATGGTGTGATATACGAGAACTGTAAGCCTATTATAGTATGGGTCCGATGTTTTTCCCACAGAATTCAGATCTTGCAAAGATTCTTCTGCTCGTTCTAAACGTTCTATTTGTCCAAAATGATTAACTCTATGTTCAGCTTGCTGCTTAGCTATCTCAGACAATGCTCTATCGGATTCTGACTGATGAAGCGCTATATATATCAGTCAGCTTTCTGTTGTCTGGCTATACCAGTTACGTTTCTATTTGCATCAGACTGATGTGTGACTATTCTAGTAGACAGACTATCGAACCTGTTCATTTTAGCTTCTAAAGCTGAGGCAGGGCGGTAAAGAGCGAAAACAATCCTTTCATTGCTTTCTTCTGATCTCTCTACTTCCTCGTCTACTGTAACACCTACTGTATGAAGAGAACGATGACAGATTTCGAAAGTTATTAAACGATCAAATCGATATTCAAATTTACAAAATAGGAAATGAAAATCAATATCAGTTCTGAGTCATTAGGACGAACAAAATAGTCTGGGCGAAAAAATGGAAAATCCCGTGTGAGAAGCAAATCATGTTCATTTTACATACTTTTTTACACTAATTCGACCATGCTGATCACGAAAATCGCTGTTGCCAAGCTGGATTTTTGACCTGAAGGTCATTTCAAGGTCAGAAAATTTAATCTTGCAAAAATTTGAGAAAAATGGCCAGATCTCAGCCAATAATTGTTGAATTTGTCTAATTCTTTCTTGCCTTTTCTCGACGTGATAAGGGCTACCTGTGGTAAGAAACAAGGTTACTAAATTTAAGACGATCAAAGGTTATTTTAAGGCAAAAAATGGCAATTTCCTAGGAAAATCTGGGAAAATGGCCATAACTAAGTCAAATATTGTTTATATTTGGGTGATTCTTTTACCAATTTGCTCGGGCCGATAAGAGCTACAGTTGAAAAGACAGAGTACTTAAAGGCTAACATGACCCAAGGTCACTTCAAGGTCAAAAGGTCAATATCAATGGAAACAGACCAAAAATCAGCCAAATATTGTTCCATTTGGGTGATTCTTCTACCTGTTTGCTCAGGCCGATAAAATTAATGATTTCGTACGAGGCCCAGGGTAAGAGATATAATTGCTCAGCTATCATAATGATGCAGTGTTAATGATGTAAAATATTTAATGTTAGGAGCAACATTAACATCATTTTTTACAATTGTAAAGTACAATGAATTACCTGATAAATGATAAGTGATAGTGATTGAATACAATCACGTGTTTGTGCAAGCACCATGCGCTTGGCACCGATACAGAGAACAACACGTTAAGTCTGATTTCCTGCACTTGCACACACGAGACTTGCATAGGTTTAGTTCTGTTTTGCAGTTGCAAGAAACAGTATCCAAACATTCTTTCGGGACGCTTTCTATTGTCATTAATACTGGTATCAACTTAGATGAATCACAGACGTCCTTCTGCCAACCATACCCTGTGCAACCAAAAAGAATTGGTATGAATCTCCTGTTACAACTACTTCAGTGTACAAATTGCCTTGCCTGATGATCTCCTGCGAAGGGAACCGTGCCAAGTCCGACTTGTTTTCAGACATACATAAAAAAATTGTTCGATGGCTCGTCGTATTGAACAAGTTCCACTGCGACGTGCTCAAGTTGCACCTTTCAAGCAAGAATTGGGCGCAAATTTCTTTTCCCATGCCGACTTGCATGGGTTTATAATTGTAGAGCCTACCTATCAAGTTACGCGGTACGTTATATGTTATAGCTGCGCGGTTTTGTCTTGCGCGTTTTTGTCGGGGTTGTTATCATTGCGCGCATATGGCGGCGCGCATTTGTCGGCGCGCTTTTGCTGCGCGCTTTTGTCCTCCGCGCTTTTGTTACGGCGCCAATCAAAAGATATTCGTCTCAACTAAACATTTGGGCATTATGGCTCCGTTACTCAACTATACACAGGCAAAATGCCTATATTCTAAAAAGCCACACTCCTGATCTTCCTTTTACCAACAGTTTATGTAGGACAGACCACAATACCACACCTTCTAACAAGCTGTTCAAGCAGACCACAATGACCTCTAACATAACTGAATCTAATCCTCTATATTAGTTCAGGAGCTTGCATCAATAGTCTATACAACAACAAATATATTTAAAGTTTAAATGGCAATTATACGTTGATGCAAGACGCTTTTCGTCTTTGCACTCACACTTGCTGCATTCTTCAACGTCCCAGCTGTTTGTCCCATTGCAACCATCAAGATAAATTATTGTTTGTTTCCTTTTCGAACACAGATGCATAGCTGCATACTGTGCATTCTCTTTCACTCAACGTATTTCGCGAATATTTTGTACTTTTTGAAAACACATTTATGTCTGTTATGATAATGCGGAATTTCAGATACAAATGCTCAACTTCAGAGTCCTAAATGAGACTCAAAAGAGTGAAATATATACAAGCTAAAAACTATCCATTCATTTTGTAACTAATTATAATTCATTAAATAAAACTGTAGTTAACTGATATAATACACAAGATATAAGTGCTAAATATAGTGTTTTTCTGATTTTAGTTGCAATTAAAGTCAAAGTTAAAGATTGTGGTACAGAATTCATGGACACACAACTACTTCATCAAAGAATGAGAAACCTTCGAAAAAGCACCAAACCAAGATCACAGGAAACTGATAAAGTCATCACTGAACTGATGGAGGAACGCATAGTAATCCTCAGCTCTCATTTGGACAGACAGACTGTGGTCGTGTGGATCTGGTGTCGTTCACAAGCAGCCCTTGAAAATATTCAGAAGCTGTACGAATGGAATCAGCTGAGAGATGTTTTCTATGGAAATATTCAACCATCCACTTCAAGGATGATCAGCATCGATAGGAATCAATTCAAGAAAATCGTTCGTACGTCCTTTTGAACTCACTCATCATAATGGAAATTTAAAACGAGTAATTAAGATACTCATCTTGCGTCAATGAAAATACTAAGACAGCTCTTGTATAAAAAAAATCAGAAGATGTTGAAACGGACAAATTTTATCTATAGTGGAAATAAATGAAAATAGAGACCCAGAAAGAGAGTCTGGACAAAATTGTTTATTAAGAGAGAAAACTTAATCTACCAAGACAGGTGTTATATTATTGTCAAGCTCCTTAAATTGTGTTTATGCAGTCTGCTTCGAGTGAAATCAGTACATTAGAAGAAACCACAAGGTGGGATTGGAAGACAAATAGGCCTATAGCAAGTGGAATGCCAGAAAGGCAAAAAAGGCTTGCAGTGAGATGGAAAATATTAAAAAAGCAAAAGTGATATTGTATCGTATTATACGGATTTCTCATACTCCTTTCGCAGTGCAACCTAATCAACCTAATCACCTAACCAGTGCGAAAAACCCACAAGAAAAGAACAGTTTTCAGAATGCGGGCTGAGGCAGAAGTACCTCCAGTTAAGATCATAGAGTGAGTCATAGAGGGAAGATCGTTCCTGAGCAAAGGGCCAACAGACGCATAAGCGCGGTATGGGCAGTAGCAGTCCGAGTCCAAGAGGTCATGTCGCTCTAAAGAAATTTCAGAAGTAGTCAAACGGAAAGCAACAGAGGCGGCCTTTGACAGTCTTTGACGATTTTGTGCTGTAGTTCTGTTCTCAGCCATCCTCGTTTCGAGGGTCAGCCGCATCATGACCAGTATTCCTCCAGCGTCTCCTGTCTTCCGTCAATCTTATCATTTCCTCCATTGTCAATCCCGTCCATTCCTTTATGTTGCCCAACCAGTTTGTTCTCGGTCTTCCTCTTTTCCGGTCTCCCGGCATTGTGCCCTGCATGATGTCTTTCTCCATGCATATTCCCTCTCTTCTCATGATATGTCCGAAATAAATCAGTTTTCTTTCTTTTACCGTCTTCAGCAGACTCCTCTCCACTCCTGCCACCCCCAACACCCATTCATTTGTCCGCATTTCCGTCCAAGATATATTCATGATCAATCTCAGACACTTCATCTCGAATGCCTCTATTCGTCTCTCCTCCTCCCTCCTCAGTGTCCAACTCTCACAACCATATATAACCACCGGCCACACCAGTGCTCTCCACAACTTTATCTTCGTTGTATTTGTTATGCCATGACTCTTCCATATCCTTTTAAGGTCTGGGGCTACTGCATAACCCTTTGCCAATCGAACTCTGATCTCTGCACCGCAATCGCTGTTTTCATTGATCGTTGAACCTAAATACGTAAATCTGTCCACCTGCTCCAGTTCCTCCTGATTAATCCTGATTGAACATTAGGTTTCCGTTGCTGTCATGACATTCGTCTTGCCTGTATTAATCTGCAATCCGTATTTCTTTCCTGTCCTGTCCACTGTCCAGTCTCTCTATCAACATCTGTAATTCTTCCTCCCAGTTTGTCAGTAGTACAATAATCATCGGCGTATTGTAAGTTTGTCAGCCTTCTTCCCCCTATCTGCACTCCTCCATCATATCCCTCTAATGTTTCCCTCATCACTCTTCCCGCCAAGATGTTAAACAGACTTGGAGACAAGACGCATCCCTGTCTCACTCCACGTCTGATTCTGAATTCTTTCGATAAAGTTCCTGCCACCTTGACTCTTGCTTTTTGTTTCTTGTACAGCTGTATTAGCAGATTTATTATA